>PVHP010009885.1:0-49183 GCA_004024765.1 Zapus hudsonius | reverse complement strand
GCATCCAGTCATCACTCTGCTCTGCCTCCTCACTGTGGACTCAGTGTAATTGTTGCCTCAAGTTCCTACCACCATGTCTACCCTGCCATTGTGGACAGTAATCTGGACCTATTAGATGAAAGAAATATTTCCTCCCTTAAACTGATTTTTGTTGTGTTTTGTCTCAGCAGTAAGAACGTGACTTAGGCATCTTCAAAGTCTTGATTTCCAAACTCCAAATGTTCTCTTCCCATGTAAAAACCAACCATCAGCTCTCTTTTGGCATAGGACAATTATATGCAACTGCACCTTTAATTTTTTAAGTAGTTAAGATAGTAATTGCTTTAATAATTTAATAAAGCAATTTATTAAATTTACTAAACTTATTAAATTTATTAAACTATAGTTACTTGATCTTCGACAAAGGTGTCAATAATGTTTGCTGGTATAAAGATAGCATCTTCAACAAATGGTGCTGGACAAATTGGATAAATACTTGTAAAAAAATGAAATTAGACCCACTGCTCTCACCATGTACAAAAATCAACTCCAAATGGATCAGAGACCTCAACATAAGACCTGAAACCCTGAAAACACTGGAAGACAAAATAGGAGGAACTATCCATGATATAGGAGTAGGGAAAACTTCCTGAACCTCCAGAAGCCCAGGAAGTGCAACAATCACTTAACCAATAGGATCTATCAAGTTTAAAAACTTTTGTACAAATATAACATACACAGGGCCAATAGACCACCATCAGACTGGGAGATAATTTTTGCCAGCTCAACACAGGCAGAGGTCTAAATCTAGAACTTACAAATAACTCAAAAAAATAAATAATAAAAAATCAAACAGCCCTCTCACAAAATAGGGCATTGAGCTCAATAGAGAATTCACAGAGGAAGAAACACAAATGGCAAATTCTCACTTAAGATACTGTTCATCATCCTTAATCATCAGAGAAATGCAAATCAAAACTACAGTGAGATTCCACCTTACTCCAGTCAGAATGGCAATCATTAAAAAATTCAACAACAATAGATGCTGGCGAGGATGTAGGGGATAAAAGGAACCCTCATTCACTGCTGGTGGGATTGCAAACTCGTTCAACCACTATGGAAAACAGTGTGGAGACTCCTGAATAGAATGGACATAGAGCTACCAAAGGACCCAGCCATCCCTTTACTAGGCATCTACCCTTGAGATTTCACACCTCAGCATATAGGCATTTGCTCAACCATGTTTATTGCAGCTCAATTCATAATACCTAACAATTGGAATGAACCCAAATGCCCATCAATGGAAGAATGGATATCGAAGTTGTGGTACATTTACATGATGAAATTCTACTCAGCTGAAAAGAAGAATGACATAATGAAATTTAAAGAAAAGTGGATGGACTTGGAGCAGATCATACCTAGCGAACTCACACAAGAACAAAGTATTAAATGCCACATATTTTCCCTCATATGCAGTTCCTAACTAGGTTAAACTTAAACTCTAAGCAAACCTGACAGGTGGAATGTGAGGCTGTAAAAGGGGAGGGAAGGAAATGGAGGGTGGGAGGACTTATACAATAAGCGAAATGAATAAAGAATTGAAACCATAAAATCCTTACTTATCTTACTTATAGTGAGCTCCTGAGGAAGCTGTGGCATTGCCTGGTAAGAGGGGCCATGAATAAAATGGGGGGAAGCCTAACTCCATTGAAAACTGATCAGACCTGCAACTCCCTGTCCCAGTCATTGGTTCCTTCCCACACTGAGCTGTTGATCAAAGGGACCCATGTGGTCTCCAAAAGAAGACACGCTTCTGTCAAAGCTCTTGAGTACCCACCCCAGGCCAAAGGTAAGATCCTATTGCTGAAGAAACCACAGAAAGTCATCACACAACACTGAGAGACCCTGTGAGATCCAGAATGGTAACCAGCTCCCAGATGTTAGCATGTGTAGTGCTGGTAGGCAAAACATGAGCTGCCAGGGGAAATAGATCAATGATATTTGGAGAAAGCAGAGACCACTGGTATACAATTCAGACTGATGTCATGAGAATGCTGAACACACTGCTTTATGGGAGAGATCAACGAGTCAAGAAGTGATCATATGTGCAATAGTGGCACCAAAACTTGGAGGGTGGGAGCGATGATCAACGGCTTTCAAAATGGCCAAGAAATCCACTCAGTGACAATGAACCCTTAACTGGAATTGGGATCCAGGGCAAAACCCTATGAGGTCCAAAAACTTGGGCTCCAAGGGGAACTTCCCACTACCAGAGAACTACAGAGAAGGCTGCACCCAATAGAATCTTGCCAAATTAGCAATGTGTATCTCATTTAACTTATACTGCTCTCACTCTCTGATGATTCTGTTTGTATTTTTCAGAAGGCAGTGAGAGAGCTGTGGTCAATCCAACTCCACCAACAAACTACAGGAGGCTGACATCCCAGCAAGTGATGAACTGGCCTATCATGTCTGCCCCAAATGGAGCCTTTGAGAAAGTGCCATGATAAACATGAGACATATCACCACAGCAAGTCAGATAACCCAGGATAGGTCAAAGAGAAATACACCAACGATACCCAACACAATCCAAAGCAGAAGTCCAGAGACAATTAAGATCTCAACAATAAAACAAACTTAAAACACACCCACCATGTCTCAAGGAACTGAGTGGAAGAGGGGGTGGAAAGAATCTAAGAGTCATGGTGGGGGAGAATATCCAGAGACATTGCCTCCCTCAGCAGCAACACACAAAGGGGGGGGGTACCTGGCTACCTGTTGTGCTATTTATAACCCCCTACCCCAGGGACTGATCTAGTAAGCCCACGAGGAGGGTCCCCAGTGGGTTGGAGACAGGGAGGAGTGTAATGGGGCTACCATCACAAGATTTGCTCATACAACGTATATGATTACGGATAATAAAGACAAAATGTTAGTAATTATTTTAATAATTTAATAAAGCAATTTTAACTTTTCACTTAGAAAACTTACTACTGTGAAAGGAGACCTAGATGTCACCTGTGTATATTCCTAGGATTATCTGAGGATTTTTCTTTTAAAAAATAGGGTAAGGTGATATTATTTCAACATTAATCGACACAGGCTTTGGCTTTGACCTGGACTTGATGCATTGCCACAATTTCATTTAACCATCACAATGACAAACACATCTTTTACAATCTATAAAGGTTGTCAAGCTTTAATATTAAAGGAGACTAAAGTAAAACTTGTAGCCCAACAAAAGAGGCTTTACTGTCATCTGGGTCTTATTTAAAGCTAAAGGATTCATACTTCCATTCAAGGAAAAATGGTCAGACCAAATAGCTGCACCCAAGCATCCTTTCTGGTAGGTTTTTTTTTTTCTCCCTCCTTTAATCTACATGTTGATTTTTAAATTTCATTGTGAATAAAAGTTGTAATACAGGAAGTTATATGGTTTATGGGTAATACAAGAGCTCTTCAAGGGCAATTCTGAGTTTATATGGTGCTCACGTTTGGTGTTGATTATAGAACCTAAAAATATCATCCCTGAGATGTGACTTTTCTATTTGGAAAGCTTTCATCACTATGGATTCTGCCAGTAGAATACAATTTCTACATGCCTACAAATTCTCTCCCCCCTCTCTCTGTCTGTGCGTCTGTCTGTCTCTCTCTTTCCTACCCTTGGACAGAGAATTTAGCCCACAGGTGTGGTCTGGACTGCTGAAAGCCACCCCTGACCCTGAGGTCACTTCACTGTGGTGTCCTGTAGGGTAGGAGTTAAGGAACAAGGAGCTGTCTCTCTCTCACACCAGCTATGTCACTGTTTTTTCAACATGGAGATCTCCTTGGGTCCATCGTATGTATTCCATATTTCCCAGTTGTATTTCGAGCCCTGATTCATCTGTTGTTGCTTATACCTCTGCTCAGGTTCATGGCAAATGGTCCGTTTCTGTCAATGACTTTTTCATCTGTGTCAGGGAAAGAAAGGCCCATTAGACAAATCCAAGGGGACAAGTTCAGAGAGTTTGTCAGTTCCTGTCACTTTCAGGGCTGGCTGTGCAGTGGAGCAAGGACTTGAAACAGACTTGTCAGGATGGGCAGCTTCTGGAAGGAGTTTATCTCAATGGACAGAAGTATGTGAGGGGAGAAAAAGACATTGAAACACCAGCACTTCAGCCTTGTGAGTTGAAAAGAGCTGTCGGTGAATAAGTTAAATAAATCAGAGCCTCACTCCCATGGGGGAAGTGAGGAGATGATGGTATATAACCAAGGCTGCTCCTTAAGGGCCCAGAACAGACAAGGAAGTTATAGTTTCTTAACAATTATTTTCAACATTTTTAATTTATCAGTAACCGATATTTTTTCATAAGAGAAATGAAAGACATCATATGTCTTATTTCACTAAGTAAGTGGCAGAGAACTACATCTTCCCTTGTCAAGTTCAGTGAGCTCCCCCTTATTCCCAGCCTCCTGTTCTGCCTTCTGACTTAGGTGGCAAGCTCTCCTGGCTGAAGTCTAAGGCCACCCCCCCCCTTAGTCAACTGGACTCTCCTCCATCCTCTTGTCGAGAACTCACTTCTAGACCATTCTGTGTGTTATCAGTTCTTCCTACTTGGTCATTTCGTTCAGCTTACAAGCATGCTACATTAAAAATAGCATTTAACTATTCATTTCTTTTCAGTTGTCATTCTTTGTTTGGCATTTGTGTGAGGGCACATGTGTGTGGGGGCATGTGTCTCTGTACGTGACCATGAAGGCCAGAGGACATTGTCCACCTCTTTTTGAGATAAGGTCTCTCATTGACCTGTAACTCACCAGTGATGCTAGATCAACTGACCAGCAAGTTCCAGGAATTCTCCTGTTTCTGCCTCCCGAACAGAAGGGGTAACAGGCATGTGTCACTATACCCATCATGTTACATGAGTCCTGAGGATCAAACTCAGGTCTTCATGTTACAAGACAAGATCTTGTTCCGTTAAGCTATATCTCCAGCCCCATAGCTGTTAATAATGTTTCTGCCCTGTGTTTTTCTTAAAACAAAGTTCTTCCATCAACATCTCTCTTTACTATTCCCTAGAACAATTTTCAAGAAACAAAATGTTATCAAGGTCAACAATGACCCCCACATAAACAAAGTCAATACTCAGTTTCACATTAGCTCATTTGTTCATTATCACTCCCAACCCCATGCTAGAATAAATTCCCATGGTTAAATAAAAATAATATACTATTTGCTGGCACCCCCCCAACCCCAAGATCATGATGTGTCTGCTGGGCATTAGGCATTCAATAAATACCTGATGAATGAATAATTTGATTAATCAATTAATCATCATTAGGGATGATAACAAAGGTTGGCTCAACTGGTTCCTATGTATTAGTAAAGAATAAGAATCTAATTTTCACTGAGACCTATCTGTATTGTTTCTTTATCCTTACATTTCCAATGGTCTTGGAAATGATCCTGTTCCTTCTCAGAAATGGAGTAACAAGAAAGGAAACCAATCTTTGTTGTCTACCACGTAGCAAGTATTGGGATATCCAATTTCATCTATGTTTTTTCATTCAGTCTTCACAACAGTGTTACAAGGTAGGTGCTATGACTATTTCCATTTTTCTGATGAAGAAACTGTGGTAAAAATAAAGGTTATATAGTTTGCCCAAGTTTACTCCAACATGAGTTGGGCATACAATTCCCTAGCTCCTTTGGGCTAGATAGCAAATGGCATGAATTCCCAGGGGATCACAGAAATTGGGATGAAAAAGATAAATATAGGTTCCAAAGTAAAATACACGCTCATTTTAGACCATTTGTTATGTTGTTTTATTTTTAAAAGCTTTTAAAGTCAAGAAAGCAGTGGAGCTCAGTATGATTTCATTGTCTGTTTTCTTTTCCAAGTTTACTTCCCATCATAAGAGACATGTAACCTTTATCCATGGGACATGTGTAGCTACAAAAGAAACATACAGCTAAGATGCCAGATAAGATACAGGATGCCAAGTTCAATATGAACTACAAATGAAACACAAACTATGTTTTAGAATAAGTACATCCCACTCTAGAATTGGGCATAAATATTCTAAAAATATATTCTAAAAATATATACTTATTACCTAAATGAAATTTAAATTTAACTGTGCTTTTATAGTTTTGTTTGCCAAATCTAATCTGGCCAAGTGCTGTCACTATTCCTGCCCCATCACACTGTCAGACTTGTTTTGTTGAGGAGGGAAAGACAGAATAGAAGAGAGAGCGAGGGTTACTTGGAAAGAACTCTGAAAAGATAAAAGCCAATGGTGAACTGTCAGGCTCCTCTTCATGAGTGAAGGGCTGTTTTGCCTCCAGACCCCCTTAATCTCACCCTCACCACCTAAAGCATCTCATTTTGGATCAGACATTGAATAACTGTGGACAAGTCCCATATATTGTCCAGCCTCAGTTTCCCATCTATAAAGCAGCAGTAGTCTCAGCTGTTAGAAACTGAATTGAGTCCCTCCCAATTCATATGCTGAAGCCCTGTGTGACTATATAAAGTCAAAAGGATAGGGTTTAGGGCTGGAGATATGGCATAGCAGTTAGGGTGTTTGCCTGCAAAGCCTAATGACCCAGGTTTGATTCTCCTGTACCCATGTAAAGCCAGATGCACAAAGTAGTGTATGAATCTGGAGTTTGTTTGCAGTAGCTGGAAGCCCTGGCATGTTTATTCTCTCTCTGTGTGTCTGTCTCTCTTCTCTGTTTCCAAATAAATAAATAAAATATTTATTTTATGGTATTGGTGGTCTTAGGAGGAAGAACTATCCCAGCTGCTCTCTCTTTACCCCCTCCCCACCCACACACAATGGAAAGGCCAGTAAACACGTAGGAATACAGACATCCGTAAGTCACTGAATATGAATCTCCCAATCTTAAATGTCCAGCCTCCAAGCAGAGAGAAAACAAACGTCTTTGTTTCAGCCATTCATTCTGTGGTACTTTGTTATGGCAGCTGGAGTTGACTACGTTGGGCAGTAAGGAATTAAAATCTGTTTGGAAAGAGACTTGACATGCACATTTTAATGACTCACATTGTGTGAAAAGCCTACAGTTACTTAATATCAAGTAGCATATGGAACAAGAAAGAGAAATGAAATCAATGAGATTAATGGGCAAATAACATAGCAACTGATGGAATAAATAACCAGAACGGAAGACTCTTTTCCCATGGTAGAGATAGCCTTGAGTTCATCAAGGTCCTGAACAAAATTAATGAATCATGGGAGGTCAGATGCCTCACTTGATAGACACAAGTTGAATTATCAAAGGCAGATGGGGTAGCACTGTGAGAATATTCAGTACAAGACTATTCAATAGGGATTTGGATTCTAACTTTAAAACTCAGTGAATCTATTAACTTACCCCCTCTCACTTATTTGCTTAGATTATAAGGAACAAGTAAGACATAATCAATGTACATCTCCTGTCCTAGATTCCCTACATTAATGGCATCACATTGGGGGATGAGAGGATCTGAGGCTGGAGAAGGCAGGGGCTTCTGCCCATAAGGACATGCAGTGAGGAAGGAGTAATGCTCAAATATCTAATCCATGCAAGACTGCCTTTGAAAGGGCATTGGCCAAATAACATTTGTAGGGCTAAATGGATGGATGGGTGGATGGATAGGTTAATGATGTGACAGTGTCCATTATAAAGGTTCACAGAAGCACCGTAGTGCCATTCTCTGGCTGTGTTGGAAATCTTTGACCACATATAGTGACCATTCTCTGACAAACTTAAGACACCCTGTGCATAGCTCCTGTACTCTGACCCTCTGAGAAACCTTATTTGCTTCTGTTTTTCCCAAAGCCTACTCAGCCTCCTAAACAGGGACACTGACAATCCATTGACTCTTTGTTAAAAATATTCTCCAAGCTCTGTTTTGTTCTCGCTATGTATCAGTTACTTTCTCATTGCTGGGACAAAATACATGACCAGAAGAAACTTAGAGAAGGAAAAACAGTCCAGGGGTGGAGTCTATCACAGTGGGGAAGGCAAGGCAGGAGCGGAAAGCCACTGTCCTATCATCCCATCAACAGGGAGGACCTAAGAGACCAGGCAAGGCCAGGGTATAACAGCTTAAGGCCCATTCCCCAGTGATGCACTTCCTTCTGCAAGGCTCCACTTCCTAAAGATTCCATAACCTTCCAAAACAGTGCCGGCAAGCTAGGAATTAGGTATTCAAACAAACCTATGAGGGTGGCCATTTTACATTCAAATTACCACATCCTGTTATTATAGGTCAGGTTTCATTGAATGCTTCATTTGGTCATTAATTCAACAAATATTTATTAAGTGCTTACTAGCTTACTACTTGCCAGGCACTGTGTTGCAATCTTGAGACCCATTAGAAAGCAAATATGCTTCTAGCAGAAGTTGAGAAGAGACAGACAACAAACCAATAAGCAGAAGACATAGTTCATCCAAGTGCATGCTGGGGAGAAAAGGCCAAACAAAGGAGTGGAACAAGGCAGAGATAAAAGTACAAAATTTAAAGGTGTGGTCAGGTAAGACTCCTGGGGAGGTGACCCTTCTCCTTCTAAAGGAAGACTCTCCACAATCATGAAGAGCAGAGTAGGTGGGATTTACCTGGAAAGGAAACAGTACTGAGCCATTGCATCAGGACAGAGGAACAGTGAAGATAAAATATCAAAAAGAAAAGGAGAAGGGGAAGCCTGTTGGAACCTATCAGGCCCTGGTGAGACTCTTCCTTTGAGCCAGTGAAGAGAGTAGCATGCTGATTTGGGCTTCAGCAAGACTGCTTTGGCTACTGGATTGGTGGTATGAGATGTGAAAACCAAAAAGGCAGAAAAAGGGAGAATGGGAAATTATGATGCATTGGTGTTGTTGGCAGAGGTACTGAGTATATCTGACTTTAAGTATTTTTTTTTGGAAGTAGAGCCAATAGGATTTGCTGGTGATGGATATGAAGTAAGCTCTAAAGGAGGAGACTCCCTTTTCTCTGTGTCCCTAGCTTCAACACTGGCCTTGATACATGGCTTCTTCTGTTAAGGAGCCTCTGTCACCTGGCATTGTGATTTGGATGATATTCACTCCAATCCTAAACTTTCTGCTGATCTTTTGTCCCTTCCACAAAGCCAATCCGAGGGTTCATCCTATTTCCCTACATTTCTACCTCTCTCCGCCTGCACACTGCGTCCCCCACAAAACGGAAATTGAATTTTGGAAGAAGCATTTTACATAGATGAAAATGGCTACGAGAGGGCATTACCCTCAAACCAGGGTAACTTAGAGGGCAGAGAACTGGGTCATGCACAGCCTCACTGTGCAGATAGGAACCCCAGGGTAGGCCAATGAAAATTAGCACCTATTCAGTGATCTACCCAACCCCTGTTTTCAGATTTCAAGAAATTTTAGCTAAAATGAGATTTGTATAGCTGCAAATTGAGAGGAATAAAAGTAAGAAATCTAAAAACAATGGCTTTTCTAAACGGTTAGTCTTAAGAAACAAAAAAAGGAAGAAAGAGAGAGAGAGTATGAAACAAAAAGTAGATTTTTTTGACTGTGTAATGTGGTGCTGTGGGTGTGCTATGTGTGGTACATGGACATGTATGTGCCATGTGGCTCCCCATGCACTTGCCTATGATGGCCGGAGTGGAACTTCTGGTGTCCCACTCCATCACTCTCCTGTCTTGTCTTTTTTGAGTCAGAGTCTCTTATGATTCCAGAGCTTGCCAGTCCTACCCAGCTGTGGACCCTGTGTACTCCAGGCAATATGTGCCCACTGATACAATAGTGGTATAAATGTTAGTAGCCATGAGTGTTAGTGGTATGAATGTTAGTAACCATGGACGTTAATGGTATGAACGTTAGTAACCATGAATGTTAGTGGTATGAATGGGAGTAACCAACCCTTTTCTGATTGGATTTGAGGCCTGCTCCACAGGAAGAAACTCAGCCTGGTACTATAAACCTGGCCAAATGCCTGTAGTTAGGACCATAGGCTCCTACCACTATGATTATTATGCTAAACAGACAGCATATCAAAAACTGTCTTCTAAATATATTTGTTCCCAAGATTAGTACTGCTTACAGCTATAATCACAAAAGTCTCATTACAATGCACAGAGACTAATGCAGATACATAAGTATAAAAACTGCTGAGAATAGGTAACTGCTGTGTGCTCAGCCCTAAACAGGACATCTGAACTACCCCCTCCAAGGCTCAGGCTTCCTTGTAGAAGAGAGGGTGGAAAGAATGTAAGGGCGAGAAGATGGAAAGGGGGCTTTGGTGTGTGTCTTCTGGATATGACATGGCCACTACACTTCATGAACAAACAGCAGCTGCGGTTTCCCACACAAGATTCAGCCTGTCACGATTTCATCATGCTTGAAGGAAGGGTACATAAGACCCCCCTCTCAGAGTAGCAGATGGCAGACAGCTGCTGGGAGAGGCGAAGTCATGTTCTTCAGGGCCCTAGCCACCGGCAAGTCACCCATTCTCCAGGAAATCATCTCCCCATGATCATGCAAGCAATCCTAATTTCACTCAATGAACAAACAGGCATGAAAGTAAGATGGGGATTAATGGGGAAGAAAAGGGGAGTGGAGATGTGAGGGGAATAAGATAAAAATACTTTATGTACATGTATGAAAGTTCCAAAAATACACATGAAAAAGGGTGGGGAAAAGACACGAGAGAAAAGAAAATGAACAAAAGACCCTGGCCTCTTGCCTTTTAGATTCATTATCAGATGCCCAGACATTCAGAAATGCTTGGGCCTGTGGATGATGTCATTGTTTAAAGGATCTAATATTGTCATGTTTACATGTGGACATTTTCCACTGACATCGTTTGACTGGCGTGGGCCAACAAATCCTCAAGGATTGTGCAGAGGCTCTGTAGAGGCACAGTTCCCACCTCCTGGTGGAATACATTATATGATGTGATGAAGTAGTTATTTTCTAGGGATTACTGTATTTTTATTCCTCCCACAAACAAAATGAAAACCATCACAAATTCAACAGATTCCTCCACATCCTAAAAGGGGCGTCTCCTGCCAGGGTTTTGTATAGTCAGCAACAGTGCGGTAACCAGTCTTAAAGGCTCAGACTCTGATGAAGAATTCCTTTCAGCAATAGGATATGAACAGGAAGTGCAGGTCTTGAAAGCCTTGAAGAGATGCTGGTGGAGTGAAATGGCATCGTAGGGGAGCAATGATATTAGCTCCTGCTTAACTTTGTTACAGGTCAAACATTCCTTATCTGAAAAAAAATGTTTCAAGAACATTCCTGGACCAGAGTTGTTTTGGATTTCAGTTTTTCAGATTTTGGAATATTTTCATTGACTTTACCACTGAGTATATTCAAATGTATTTGTTACCTCTGGGAGAGACATGAGCATCGTCATCTGGAAACAGTAGCAGCAATGAGCTCCACGGAGACCGTCTTAAGACTGGCCTATTAACTGCTCCTCGTGGAGGGAGGGTGAGTTAGACGGTTCCCTAGAGGAGCAGAACCAATGGAATGAACATGTAATATACAAGGAGATTGGGTAGGCAGGCCTCCAGGATAGGAGCTGGGTAGTCAGACAACAGCTGCCTTTGCAGAGGCTGAGAGCCCGGTAGCTGCTCTGTCCAAGGATTCCTCAGCAGTCCCAATCCAGTGCTGAAGGCCAGGAGCTTGCCAGAGAGCAGCTGGTATTCAGTCTCAATTGTCAAGAACCGGGACCATGTCTATGAAGGATAGACACACTTGCTCAAGAAGAAGCAAAAGCAAGCAGGTGCCAAGGCTTTGTCCTCAGACCTCTTCATAACTGGGCACCCATTAGAAGGTGCCGACCGCTTTGAGTAAGCCTTTGCCCCACAGTTAATCCTCTCTGGAAACGCCTTCACAGACATGCCCAGAGTATATCTCTCAAGTTGATTCTAAATCCCATGAATTCAATGATCAAGATCAATGATCACAGAATGCGTAGGGGTCAAGATTCACAAAGCCTTCAGGAGATCAAGACAAGGTCCCTTTCCTTCACAAGACTCCAACCCCCACTACATAAGATGGAAATAAGTAGATGTGATGGATTTTTCCGCGGTGTAGCTGCCGGTGAGTCACCCACGATCCTGTAAGAAATCCCAATAAACTTGTTTACCAAGCTGCACTTGGATGGAGTCCTGGTTTTGGTGTCAGTGTCCTTTCGATCTGGGTGAATAGGCATTTCTTCATGTATTCCCAGGACAATTCACATAGAACATACCTTGATCTGAAACCCAACTCCAAAATGCTCTGAAATCTATGACTTTTGAGCATCTTAACAACACTCAAAAAGTTTTGGGTTTAGGATGAAGGATGCTCAATTTCCATGTGCTTCTCTGAGGTCCTCCAATTACCTGAAATAATAGATTCTTCAAAGGAAAAAAGCTAAAACTCTCAAGCTACTACCTACCCCTACTATTCATCAAAATAGTATTCATTAAAAACAACTACTATGATGGACTAGTCTCTCAGACACACTTCCTAGGCTGGCCTGGAACTCCTGATCCTCCTGCCTCCGCCTCTTCAGCAATATCCTACCTGAGTGTGCCACCACACTACTTTATGCTTCTGATGATTCTCAATCTCTCTCTCTCTCTCTCTCTCTCTCTCTCTCTCTCTCTCTCTCTCTCTCTCTCTCTCTCTCTCTCTCGTCTTTTGCTCTTTTTTTTTTTACAGAGACCAAGGTGGCCAGCTTCACTGTGAAACAGAATAATGGTACTGATCCTGTTATTTTTAACATGTGGCACTGTGACTTAGAACTCACAACTTCGAAACTTCCCTGGACAGCATAGCCAACTTATCCTCTAGAAAGCAGGTATAGAATGTAGGGCTCTTGAAAGCCATACGTGGTCCTGTCTTTATCTCCCTCCCTAGTCAATCTTGTATTTATAAACAAAAGTCAACACCCTTGATAACTATTCTTCTCTTCCTTTCACTGCATCTGATTCATAAATTATAGGAGTAAGTGGCCCATTGACAGGTCCTTCCTGAAGCTCTTTTCCTGGCACTCATTTTATACTAACTGATCAGAAACATAATGGTGGTCATCCCCGAGCATGTCTGCCTATCGTCAGCCTTATCTAGCTGTGCTCCTGCAGGAAGTCAATGGCTGAGGGGCTGAGTCTAGGTCCCCATAATGGTGCCATAATGAGAACGTGGATATCAGATGATGTATTCAAACCTGGAGTCTTGTCAATGTGGTAACAGAAATTAATAAGCTCCATATTCACTAACATACCTCCAGTTAGGAACTATAACTAAAGCCAGAGGTTAGACACTCCAATGAACAAATTAATCAGAACCTTCCAGAGAGAGTGAGCACAGTTAATTTGAGCAGACAAATTTTTTTGGTTAGAAATTACATTTGAAGCTGGGTATGGTATTCCACACTAGGGGTAGCACACCAGAGCATGTGGGAGGTAGAGCAGGAATTCAAGACTAGCCTCAGCTTACATAGCAAGTTCAAGGCCAGCTAGGGTTACATGAGACCCTGTTTCAAAAAAGAAACAGGAATTTTAAAAAAAAGAACAATGACACCTTGATGGACAACGAAGGAAATGTTTATGGAATATTTACATGTCATTTATTATAATTATGTCGATCTAATCATCCATTGTATCTTGAAGTTGAATCCCTGCCCATTTATTACTGCAAAGAGATTTTTTACTATAATAAAAAGTGTGCTTTGACTATTTTAAGAACTGGTGTCTTAATAGCTAGAAGGTTCATGGTTATAAATGTTTAATTTATGTTAAAGTTGGTTGTAGAACTTTGTTCCTAAACATATGGGTTATAGTAGAAAACAGTATGCATTGCATTGCCTTGTTTTGTCCCTGTTGGTTAGAGGAGGTTGATATAAGCCACCAATCTCATGATAATTAACTCAATATTAATACACACTCTGTGTAACCTACACATCACAAAAGGACTGAGTATGTTCTCTCTCAATCAAAAACATAACTAAAGGTACTCCTGCCCTCAAAGGTTTATTTTGCAAGTATAATTAAAGTAGTGATAAAGTATGTTTTAAACATGAGAACATTTTTGCCACATTAGTAACAGGATTTTAGGGAATCCAGTTTTCAGTGCAGAAAATGTTGTTCTCTACATCTAAATATTCAAAAACAAGTAGATGTATTGAAAACCAAAAGTGATACAATTCAAAAGGTAAGTTTTACAGCAAATGGATTAAGATGAGAATATGAATATACAAGGCAAAATACCAGGCACAGAAGATGGTGTGTACAAAGTGCTCAACCAACACCTGCTGTATCTGATTTGTACCAACTGAAGCCTCACATACTATTACTAGCCTATTGCTGAACACAGGGATAGCAGGCAAAAGTCAAAACACAGCACGTCATTTGCAGCATTATCTAATCCCACCCCGAGCCCCATATTTCATTTGGATTCTCCATAGGAAGATCTGCAAAGGAAGCCAACCAGTAAACATTTACTGTGATTGAAGTGCTGGGTTTGGATGTGGTTTGTTCCCAAAAGTGTGTGTGTTGGAAGCTTGACTCACAGTTCAGTATTACTGGAAGTGGCGGAACCTTTGGATATGGGGAATTGCGGAAAGTGGCAGGGTCATGGCTGCTTACAGAGGGATTAATGTCTTCTAGAGTGGACTGGGTCTCACTGGGTTCCTACAAGAGGGGGTTGATATAGAAGAGCAATCCTGGTCTCTCATTGCTCTCTTATTGGCTGCCTCACCATGTCCCCCGTCTCTTCTCCTAGACCCTCCTCTCTCTCTCTCTCTCTCTGTCTGTCTGTCTCTCTGTCTCTCTCTCTCTGCTAAGTTGTGATATAGCCAAAAGGACCTTCTCTACAAGGTAGCTAGCACCATGCTGTTTGGATTCTCTAACCTCAGAACTGTCAAGTTAATAAACCTATTTACTATGTAAACTTCCCAGCCTCAAGTGTTTTCTTATTAAAATAGAAAACAAACTAAAGCAAAAGGTGTGTTTTCTTCTCCCGTCACCCTTTCCTGATCTTTCTAGAACCCTTCTCAGTCCCATTGCCAGGAGCCTAGTTTGAGGCCCTTGCATTGCTTCATAAAACCTTTCCTCTCTTTAAATAGTGGACCTTTAGTTCATAGATATTCCCTGTGACCTCCTTCCTCAGAGTTATATACCTACAGTATAGATGCCAAGCTCAACCCAGCTTTCCCTTCCAGGAATGACTTGGGGAATGCAAGCCACAGCCCTCCTTCAGCCATCAGCTGCCTCTGAGTCAGTTCAAGCTGCAAGGATATTCCCCACCAGAGGTCACACTCACCACAAGCCAGCCCACACCCTTTGAGTGAGGGAGGGAACACTCCCAGCCAGGTTGGCCAAGGCTAGGATCATGGTTAAGCAACTTCTCCAACCCAATCCTCCTCTCCTTTCCTTCCCTTCTTGGGTACTGATGTGACGAGCATCTTCTTGGGAAACTCCAGGTCAGCATTTGGTCTGGAGACACAAATGGGGACAAATATTTCATATTCTGGTTTTTCATGAGTTTACTAACAAGTGATCATTCTGACCAACACATCTAGGCTGAGAAAAGGCATCTCCTTGAAGGTCACTGGACTATACCCATGGCTTTTAGAAGAGGAACTATTTCTGCAAACAAGACCTTCAGTGAAGCCACAAAGCAGAATAAAGTAGTCTCGTTGAAGCTTATGTGGCAGGCCACAGGGGGCCTAGAGAAATGAAAATCAATGGACAGCATAGATCAGTGGTTCTCAGCCCATGCCTGCATCAGAGTCCTCTGCAGGCGTTTGAACAGTGCCAGTGTCTGGGTTTCACCCCATTGGTTCAGTTTCAGCATTGTAAGACTTCTGATGACTCACAGATATGTTGAGTTTAGAGCCACAAGATTTCACAGGATTGCCCTATCTCAGGTCCAGGGAAAAACATCTGAAACAACGCCTTCAAGAGCCAAGGTCACCTTGACACTAATGGACTTATTTTTAATTACTCATATTCCAAAAATCAAACGGATGAAATTAGACACATGCCAAAATCCCCTTTAACCTCCTTTCACTCTAACAGTAAAGGGTATCTAATGCTCCTGGATCCATTTCTCCTCTGCTTCAAGACCTCCTAGGAGTTGGCATCCAAATACCCCTCCCCCCCCAAAAAAAAAACGTTAATTATGGAGACCATGTAGCTGTAGGTGATCTACACTGGCCTTACTCGGACTTCACAGAGGAAAATTCCACAGGAGATGTCAGTAGGACTCCTGGGTTTATCTTTATTCAAACCTCAAAGTCATAGTGGGTGGTGGACTCCTGTAATCCCAGTACTTGGGAGGCTGAGGACATAGGGAATGGAGGGAGTCCTATTATTACATTTCCTTCTCCCTTTCTGAAGCTGAGAGAGATGTTCTGAACAATTGTTTATCCTATCATTTGTAGTTTTATTCCTATATCTTAGCTCCAAATTCCTATAGATAACCCCTCTCCATTCTCTGTAAGTAACCGTAATAAACTCATTGCTTCACCAAAGTGGTAGTGGTGTAATCATATTTTGGTCTGCCATCTGAGCACTATTTGGGGTGAAGACTGTGTTTGCTCTCCCCAGGGAGTTGAGTTTTCCTCAACCGCCCTGTCATAGTCAGCTACATGCTACTGGGAGGACCAGGCACAATTATGGTGGGAAAGGATTTATTGAAGCTACAGATCCATAAGGGTGAAAGAGGCTATCCCCCTTTCACAGGTCCAAGCAAAGAAACCCATCACCAGCACCAGCACCCCCCCCCCAACACACAAACACACCAGCAAACAGGCAGAGGGCTGAATTCTTTCCCCCTTATAGAGGGCGGGGTTTTGTAACCCTTTTCCAGACTGGTTTACTCCCTGAGTCTCTGGAATTCCCTTCCTGCACTGCCCTCCCAGGAAGGGATGTTCATTTCTAGCTTCTCTGAGCTTTTTTCCATCCTGCCCCCACTACTGAGAGGCTGACTTTCTATAAACATCCTCAGAGACCCACCCAAGATAATTAAAAAGATCAAGTTGACAACAAAACTTAGCCATCACAAGCCCTATATTTACTTCAAGCTCTAAAGTACTTGAATATAAATATGGTTTGAGTTTTCTCTGGTTATTTGTGGAAGGGCACCCATCTTTAAGAATTTGGTTGGTTCTCTTAGTAGGTGTCCTTGTGAATGCTTGCTATTGGATCTTTGATTATTAAAATTGGTAACTAACAGAACCGTTTCCACAGTGTTTAGGATTATCCATGGTTAGCTGGTGCTGAGAGACCCTTTCACTCTTAGTCACCCACTATTAAGTCTTCCTTATTTAAGAAACTTGGTTAGACCCAATGATCTGATTTCCAGTTTGCCAATCTAAAGCCAGCAGAACTGTGATAATGCAGTCCAAGAAGTCAAGACCTAATATCCTCTCCAGAGATAAGCCAGAGATAATGTATAGGTTCATGCAAATATGTGATATTTTGTGGGTACTATGTAAGCAATTTGTTTTGCTTTACATATCATGAATAAACCATCTAATATATAACCATCAAATATAAAATATGAAAATATAAAATATGAAAATATAACCATCTAATTCTTTTTAAATAATATTTATTGAAACATAATAGACATTATGGACACAAATCAGAAGTATATACCCAAAAGAATTTTCTCCAGCATTCCACCAGTTACCAACACCAAAATCAAGAAATAGAACCAATAAAATATTATAAAATAGAACCAAGAAAATATTCCCACTTATTTCCCTCCATGTTCTCAGCCCCTAGTCACTAATCTGACTTCTACCATTAATTTATTTTAGTTTTTTTTGTTTGCTCTGTGTACATGGGATTGCATCAGGTGTGAGGTTTTCTGTCTACTTTATATGCTTCAAATTCGTCTTTGGAATTTTCACCTGAGTTTTGCATGTAGAGAGTTTTTCTTTTATTTCCATTTATTGAATATGACACGAGTTACTTAGTCATTCTACTAATGATGGGCACTTGGTGGAAGTGTGCTCCTGTGAATGAAACTGCTGTACCTACTCATGTAAGTGTACCTTTCCAACATAATCACATTAATTTACATTCAGACATGTATGAGAGCTCCAGGTGCTCCACATCCTCACCAAAACCTGTTGTTCTGTTTGCTTTTGTTTTCATTTGACCATTCTTGTAGGTAAGTAGAGGTATTGTGTCTTTACCGTTTTGTCTAATTCACTGATTATGACTGTTGAGAACTTTTAACCTCTTTTTGGAAGATGTATTTAATTCTTTTGCTTATCGTAAAGCTTCAATCAATTGAGACAATGTGGTATTGGCATAAGAATAAAGAAATCAATGGGAATAGTAATAACTGCACAGTTATATACTTACTTGATTTGGGTAATCATTCTGAGTCACAAAGGGTAGTCCTATAAAAATACATTTCAATCCCTACTTCAAATCATACTCAAAAATAAATCCTAGGTGCTAGATAAACTGTAGACCTCAATTTGAAAAGTAAAATAATAAAACTTTTTTTAAAAAAGAAAAAAGGATATCTTAATATACATTGTAAGACTATTAAAAAATAGATTGTGAAGACAGGTTTACTAGGAGATGCTGAAATGGATTTCTTTTTAGGGGAGAGGTTTATTGGGGGAAGGGTCTTTATGCCATGAAAAAGCACAGTGGGCTTCCAAAGTTTCCAGAGACTGGCTTCAGTTCCAGAGAACAAAATGAGATGTCTATCGTTGAAGGGTTCTGGGGGAGGGGGAAGTTCCCTTGCATATGACCCAGCCTACATGCTTGAAGCCTAGGAGGTGCTGGATAGGGATGGGGGGCGGAATTCATATAATGGAATCACTCTTTTCCCAGAACCTACTGCCATCATTAAGCACCACATGACTGATTTTTTTTTTTTTTTTTTGGTTATTTGAGGTAGGGTCTCACTCTAGCTCAGGCTGACCTGGAATTCACTGGAGTCTCAGGATGGCCTTGAACTCACAGCAATTCTCCTACCTCTGCCTCCCAAGTGCTGGGGTTAAAGGCGTGGTGAAAGGCGTGCGCCACCACGCCCGGCCACATGACTGATTTCTAAAATTTCATTTCATCAAATAGCACCATAAAAGACTTAAAAGGTAAGCCACAAGGTCTGGCCACAATACATACATCTAACAAAAGACTCATATCCAGGAAGATTATTTTAACCAATGTGCATCATTCCATAACAAGTATGAATCTGAGTTCATTCATGTTTATCTCCTAATGATAATTATTTAGCCCATCACTAACTGTTCACTGTCTGAAAGAGTACAACAGTGGATACACATGTACAGCTTTGAATCTTTTCTTAATGAATACCAGGAAGTAGACTGCTGAGTCATGGGAAAAAACAGAGGGTTTCAAGCCACAAAAGGCCAATAAGAAAATATATCCCTGCGAATGGGTTTCCTCCTGCCTTACAAATCTCACTCTATGCATTATTTCCCTTGGCCTGAGCACGTGCCCATTTTCATTCCTTTTGAAAACCACAACACAGTTTACCCAGGGTACACCATCAGCTCAGGGAAATTTAAGGATTTTGATAAAGGAGATAAATAGACGCAAAAAAAAAAAATGTTCAGATGAGAGAATCCTAATATTCTTGGCTGCTTAGATTTCTGAAAGAATCCATATTTATTGCATAGGTTTGACTATATCAATGGATTTTGTATGTTGGTAAAGGGTAAATACTATGGAGTCCTTTGGGTAAGGAGTGTGTCAACTTCAAAGTTCAATTAGCTATTTAAGGTTTTTAAATTTTCTATAGGGAGATCAGATGGCACTGCATTTTCAATCTTAGTTATTGAAGAAACATTTCTTTTTGTTAGTTTTTTAAAAATTTAGTTAGGGTCTCACTCTAGCCCAGGCAGACATGGAATTCACTATGTAATCCCAGGCTGGCCTCGAACTCACAATAATCCTCCTACTTTGGCCTCCCAAGTACTGGGATTAAAGGCCTGCACTGTCATGCCCAGCATTGAAGATACATTTCAAATATACATTAACCTGCTTTTATGCTTTGATAAGTATAGTATCCTGAACTCAGCTGATTGTTCCTTTATAGATTTAAAATCTTGAGATCAGAATTTAAATATTGATCTCATTGTACATGATGTTGTACACGTGCGCATGCGCATGTGCACATAAGTGTGTATTTTACAACCAAGTGCCTTTAATCACTGAGCCATCTCTCAAGCCCTGGATTATACACAAGGATTACATTCATATTCTGGTACATCGGGTATATAAGGTATGAGATCTTTGGTGAGAATGCCTAATTTTTAGTTCCCTTTGCAAACAGGAAGGCAACCAAATTTTTGGCTTAGCAAAAGATAAATTCCAGGACTGGAGAGATTACTCAGCAGGTAAGGTGCTTTCCTCCACAGCATAATGACCTGGCTTTGAATTCGAGTCCCCAGAACCCACATAAGCCAGGTGCACAAAGTGGTGCATGCATCTGGAGTTCATTTGAAGCTAGAGGCCCTAGTGGGCCCATTCTCTCTCTCTCTCTCTCTCTCTCTCTCTCTCTCTCTCTCTCTCTCTCTCTCTCTCTCTCTCTCTCTCTCTCTGAATAAATAAATAAAATATTTTAAAAAGAGAGAGAAGTTCCTAGTAGGTAGTGGATGGTACATAGTAGCCTATATTTCTTTCTTGTTCTTCAGTAATTTCATTCTTGAAACAAGTTTAAATGAATGTAAGAGTTGGGGGTGGATTTGTTCTGACACTTGTACATAGAAGAAATAAGTTGTGCCTGACAAGATATGTTGCCTTCTAAGTTGCTTCTCTCATCTGAAACTGAGGTGACAGAATCCCAGCATACCGAGATGTCTAATTACTTGGTTCCTATCAGTAATTGGGCAAGCCTTCAGGCAGGCGACTTGACAACATGCATCACATTTTCTTTGCATCAGCAATCCCACTCTAGTAATTTATCTTAAGGAAATAATTGAGAATGAGCAAGAATGAATGAACCAGGGTATTCACTGAAAGAGGTTTTTTAATGCAACATTGACATATCAGATGCAGTGTAAATGCTCACCAATCAGAGATTGACAAAGCACATTTGAATCATCCATGAAGCAAAATATTATGAAACCATTAGAAATTACAATGTGCTCCTCATTTATTGTCTTATAGCAATAAAATATTACATGAGCAAAGCAATGTCATAAACATTTTAAATATTACATTCCATATTTGATGAAAACATGGATCTCTATATATGCATACATACAAAAATGCCTTGAAAATACATAACAATATATTTATCTTCAAGAAGTAGATTATGGAGTTTTCTTTCTTTTTTACTTCTTTCTGTTAATGATATACACACATTATTTATACAATGAAAAGGAGTGCAGCTACTTTTCTAGATTAAAAGTTTTGTTGTAAGAAAAACCTGATAATTTTGAAAATTCTGAAAAACTTAACTTTCTGTGGGGTTTGTCTCATTCATCATGAACCAGAAGCAAGAAATCTCATTAGTGCTATTTAGAGCCATATGAGTTTTTCAAGTTTGGTATATTTCCATTGGGTTGGGTGGTTCTTTTGTTCAGGGGATTGGCCCTAGCATAGGAAGGAGTTTAGCAGAATCACTGGCCTCAATGCATCAGGTGCCAGCTATACACTGCACACTGACCCTCTAAGTTAGGACATCAAAAAATATCTCCAGATATTGCCTAGCGTGTATCCAACCAAGAACCATAGTTCTAAAGAAATGAGAGCCCTGAAATGAAACCCTGTGTTTTCCTCTCCTAAATGATTCAACCTTACATTTCCTCATCTCAGAATAACCAAATATTAAGACATCTTTGGATCCTGAAATCTAGACTCTTCTGGGTTTGCAGAAAAAAAATCATTGAAGCCACAGGAAAGGGGGTGGGCCCAGTATAGAACCTCTCCCCCCCCCCCAAAAAAAATGACAGAAATAAAGCTATAAAGCTAGGCATCCTGACCTCCTGTGACCATCGAATTGTTTGTTCATTTATGTAGCAACTATTGAGTATCTACTATACTCTAGGTGCTAATAAGCATTAATAAAAAGCATCCTACAGCTGGATAGATTGCTCAGTGGTGAAGGTGCACTTTCCTGAAAAGTCTGATGCCCAGGTTCAATTCCCCAGCACCCATGTAAAGCCAGATGCACAAGGTAGCATGTATCTGGAGTTTGTTTACAGCAGCTAGAAGCCCCGGTACACCCATTCATATTCTCTCTCTCTCTCTCTCTCTCTCTCTCTCTCTCTCTCTCTCTCTCTCGTTCTCTCTCTCGTTCTCTCTCTTTCTCCCCCCTCTCTCCTTAGAAATAAAATCTTTTTAAAAGGGATCCTGGACTTCATGGAGCTTAACTTCTATCCAGGGAAACAACCCATACTAAGGTTAGATAATAAAGAAGAGTGTTGATATCATGGTAATGTGACATGTCAGACAGCTCCCCTTGAGTGGGTGGTGTCTCTAGCCAGAGTCCAAACCTAGGTGCTAAAACCTTTTGGTCAGGTATGAACCAATCAATGGTCTCCCTGCCCACCTAGGGCAGGAAATACTGACTGAACAGTTAATCCGCCCTCTCTCCCCACATGCCAGGCCAGCAGAAGGACCTCTGAATCTCCTGGACTTAGGAAGGTAAGGCCTGCCCCACCCCAGCTAATGGCTGGGGTGGGGGAAGGCTCCAGATTTTTCCCTTCATGAACCTCTCCTTCCATGATGGGAGCCCTCTGTTATCTTTTCTTCTGCTGCTTGTTTAGCTAAACATTCTGTTAAACTCTCTGACATGTGTTTTCCCCACACTTGTGGCTGGAGAACTCTGTAAGGACTAATCATACTAAATAGGGAAAGACTCAAGGAGTTCCCATTAAAATCAAGAACAAGAAGGGGTACACACTCTTACCACTTCTCTTCAACATAATACTAGAAGTTCTAGACCAAGCAATAAGATAGGAGAAAGATATAAAAGGGATACAAATAGGAAAGAAAGAAGTCAAACTAGCTCTATTTGTAGATGACATGATCTTACATATACATAAGTGGCATGAAAGACTCTACCAAAAAACTTCTAAAGGTGATAAATTCCTTTAGCAAAGTGGAAGGATACAAAATCAACACACAAAAATTAGTAGCCTTCCTATATGCCAAAGAAAAATATAGAGAGAAAAATCAGCAATACTGCCCAGTTTTCAATAGCCATAAAAATTAAATTAAATATCTTGGAATATCACTAACCAAGGAAGTGAAAGACCTATAAAATGACAATATAAAAACACTCAAGAAAGAAACTGAGGACATGAAAAGACTTTTCATGCTCATAGATAGGTAGAATTAATATTGTGAAAATGGCCATTCTACAAAAGCAATGTATAGATTTAATACAACACCAAAATAAACTCTAGCATCATTTTTCACAGAGATAGAAAAAAATAACCTCACAATTCATATAGAACTGTAGAAGTTCTTGGATATCCAAAAATATCCTCAGCAAAGAAGTACCTCTGGAAGTATCATCATACCCAATTTTAAGTTATACTATGTTGTAGTTGACATTCTTGTTGCTGCAACAAAGAACCAGATGAAAAGCAACTGACAAGAAGACTGGGTTTATTTTGGCTTACAGACGCAAGGGGAAGCTCCATCATGGCAGGGAAAAATGATGTCATGAACAAAGGGTGGACATCATCTCCGCCACAGCACTACAAACAGCAGCAGGAAGGTATGCCAAGAGGAAGCCAGCTATAATTCCCACAAGCCCTCCCCAACAACACACCTCCAATAAGTTTCCAATTCCAAAATTGCCTTTAACTGGGGATCAAGCATTCAGAACACACTATGTTTATGGGGAGACACCAAAATCAAACCACTACAATCTGCACCTGGCCCCCATAAAATGATAACCATATATGATGTAAAATGCAGTGCATTCAGCTCAACTCCAAAATTCCCTAGTTTTTCTCAGTCCTGAAGATATTCAAATGTCCCCATAGTCCAAGGTCTTTCACTGAGCCATAAAAAAAAAAACCAGCATAATGGCACAGAACAAATTCACACAGCAAAAGATAGCACTGGGCATAGTAAAGACAGATTGAAGCAATACAAGATTTAAAACAAACAGGACAACATCAAACTCTATAACTCCAATGAGAATAACTCTAACCAGTGTCTGGAGTTCCAATTCCACTCGTCCAGCTAGGCTACTCACAGTCTGGGAAAAGTTCATCCAGAGCTCTCCTTGGCAGCCATCCCATAGTCCTGACATCTCTGTTGGGTCTCCACTACAACCCTTGGTTCAACCTCATGGCTCCATCAGGCCTCTGATTTAGGTGTCCCCCATAAACTTAATGTGCTCTGAATACTTACTTCCCAGTTAATGGCAGTTTTGGAATTGGAACCTTACTGGAGGTGTGTTGTTGAGGGTGGGCTTATGGGAAGTATAGCCAGGTTCCTCTTGCCAGTTCTTGGCACACCTTCCTGCAGCTGGTAATCCAACAGGCCTGCTTCAAAATAAAAATGTGTTGCAAATCCAATGACCCTCTCTCCCTGCATTTGTTAAACTCCATAGTACTAGGTGGGCCACCAATTTGTTCATCCAGCAGGGAATAAAGACAACTTTGAAGAGCAGGAAAGCTTAAGCATTCAGGCCCCTTACTTCAAAGAATCCACATTCTTCCTGCTGTCCCAATGCAGATCACCTGGCCCAATCTCTGTGATTATAATCTCTCAAACAATTGCAGCTGAATGGGCAACCCCTTTCAGCCCAAAGATTTCTTTACTTTCTATGCCATCTCCATCTGCTCACACCAGTCCATTTTTACACAAAGCAACCCTGAATAAGTTCTCAGAACACAAGTGGAATGCAGCGAGCTTCACACAAACTGCCTCCAGACAAGTCGTGACAAAGTTCTTTCTCACCCTCATAAACCAAACCTCACAGTCCACAGTTCTTACTGCATTCAGATCTTTCCAACTCTGAACAGAATGGTCTGTCAAGCTGTACTTACAGCACTGCAAGGCATCTCTTAGGCCAAAGTTTCAAATCCGTTCACAATTCTCCTCCTGAATATCAGTTGGAAAAGGCCAAAGACTCAGTCAGAATCAGGATTCTAGCAGAAAAGGCTGATTCTCACTCACTGGTACCAAAACTGTTGTAGTCAGTTTTCTCATTGCTATGACAAAGAACCTGACCAACGGAAGTTGACGGGAGGAATGGGTTTATTTGGCTTACAGACTCAAGGGGAAGCTCCATCCTGGCAGGGGAAACGATGGCATGAGCAGAATGTGGACATCACCTCTGCCACAGCACTGCAAACAGTGACAGGAAGGTGTGGCAAAAGCTGGCAAAGTGAAGCTGGCTATAGCCCCCATAAGCCCGCCCCTAACAACACACGTCAAACAAGGTTCAATTCCAAAACTGCCATCTGCTGGGGATCAAGCATTCAGAACACATTAAGCTTATGGGGGACACCTGGATCAAACCACTACCTACTACAAAGCCATAGGAATCAAAACAGCATGGGACTGGCATTCAAATAGACTTATAATAGATCAACAGAACTCAATAGGAGACCCAGCCCTTATTTCAAGCAACTATAGCTACCTGATCTTTGACAAAGGAGCCAACAATGTACACTAGAGAAAATACAGCATTTTCAACAAATGTTTCTGAAGAATTTGGATAACCATATGTAGAAAAATGAACCTAGGGGCTGGAGAGATAGCTCAGTCGGTGGCTAAGGCGCTTGCCTGCAAAGCCTAAAAACCTGGGTTTGATTCCCCAGTACATAGGTAAAGGCAGATGCATAAAGAGGTGCATGCATCTGGGGGTCATGTACAGTAGCTAGAGGCCCTGACATGCCCATTCTCTCTCTCTCTCTCTCTCTCTCTCTCTCTCTCTCTCTCTCTCTCTCTCTCTCTCTCTCTCTCTCTCTCTCTCTCTCTTCTCTCTGCATGCAAATAAATAAGTATTTTAAAAAATTAAAATGAAACTAGAACCACTACTCTCACCATGCACAAAAATCACCTCCAAATGGATTAAGGACGTTAGTATACGACCTGAAATTCTTAAACAGCTGGAAGAAAAAAATAGGGAGAACTGTCCATGACATAGGAGTGGGGAAAGACTTCATGAATAAGATCTCAGTAGCCCAGAAAATTAAATTATCACTCAACCAGAAGCATCTCATGAAACTAAGAAGCCATTGTAAAGACAGACATACCATAAACAGAGCCAACAGACTACCCACAGAATGGGAGAAAATCTTTGCACGCTGTAGCACCAACATAGGCCTACTATCTAGAATCTAAAAGAACTCAAAAAACTAAGCAATTGAAAAAAATCAAACAATCTACTCAAAAAATGGAGCAGGGAACTCTATAGAGAATTCTCAAAGGAAGAATATCCATGGCCTGTACTCACAGAAATGTTCAACATCCTTAGCCATTAGGGAAATGCAAATTAAAACAACTATGAGATTCTAACCTTACTACAGTCAGGATAGTAATCATTAAAAAATCAAATGACAGTAAATGTTGGCAAGGATGTGGGAAAAGAGGAATCCTTGTTTACTGCTGATAGGAGTGCAAACTTGTACAACCACTATGGAAATCAGTATGGAGACTCCTGGAAAAGATCAATGTAGATCTAACGTTTGACCCAGCTATTCCTCTCAGGGGCATTTCTACTTCAGGGATACTTGCTCAATCATAATTATAGCTACTCTATTCACACAATAGCTAAGCATTGGAATCAACACTGATGCCCATCAACTAACGAATGGGTAATGAAAATGTGGTACATATACACAGTGAAATTCTACTCACCATTAAAAAACATAAACTAATGAAATTTGCAAGAAAATGGATGGACTTGGGAAATGTCCTAAGCAAAGTCTAAAAGATAACTGCCACATGTTTTGTCTTACATATATGCAGCTCCTATAAAGGGCCAGCTCAAGAGGAGGACAAAGACAGTAAGCATTAAAGCAATGGGTGTGTAACTAGAATAAGACCAGGAAAAGGGGGAAATAGGGAAGACAGGAGAGGTTACCAGAAAAACCTGTGTAAGGGAAAGAATATGAGAGTGGGAAGGTGGGAGAAGGGTCAGGATAAGGGAGGTTGGGGAGGGGAAAATACACAAAACTAAAGACTGTAGTAGTTAGGACATTAGTTACCTTCCTCCCAGATAATGGTATACAAGACTTAACCCACAGTTAAGGAGGTAGTCAGGCCAGACCAAGATGCCCATTAGCAAGTGGAGAAAGCTTATTCCTAAAATCAGTAGCTATGGCTTCTGAATCCCAGGACCAGAACTGGGTTATCCTCCCACAGTGAAAAGTTGGCCAGAGAGACTAATGAGGTCCCCAAGATAATGATGGCCATGGTCAAGTACTTGGTTAAAAAGGTAAGACGCTGTCATTTCTTCCACAGACACTGTTGGTCGCAGCAGAGGCTGGAAGCTGCACTGTGCTGCTGGCCGCTGGGCGGGCAGGATGTGAACTGGTGAGAGAAATGAACTCTCGAGATACAGCTGTAGGGGGCAGAATGGGCAGATCGTTTATTGTATGTGGAAGGGTCATATATATAGTAGAAGTCAGGGGAAAATTAGAGGCAGGGGCATCAGCAAGAGGATTGGTTGGGGCAGGGTGGACTATGGGCGACTCACAAGTGGATAGGCAGGGGCTAGTAACCTGTGAATGCCTGATTTGATAGATAAGTTGAGGGGACTTTCTATGTGACTCTAGACATGGATAAAATGATGATGGCTGCAGAGGAACTGTCACCTCTCAGCACAGCTGGGATGAGAACACAGGGCTCGTTTGTGGCTTTCTAGGGGGGCTGGAGGTTTAGGATCAAGGGAGGAGAATGGCTAAGCACCTTCCAGATCTCTAGAGGCTCAGAGATAAGTGAGTCAGAGACTGTATGGGGTTTCAGCCTGTCTCAACTTCCCTTAACCCCATGTCCTCCGTGCTTTTTAGCAAGGTCCCACAAGACCCTATTATTGAAGGTTCCACAGCCTGCCTTCTCAGGACACCAAGAGACCGACCACATGGGAACAGACAGGAAAGCCAATCTGCTCCTGGCAAACTCTCATGGTTCTGGAAAGTGCTATGGGAGCCTCTGTGTGAAACGGTCACCAAAACCACTAATGAGCAGGAGACCCTTTAAGACATGTAAGCCATCAGATGGACAAGAAGCTCACACTTGTGAAATAGAACCACACAGTCTCTGTAGGTAACCAACTGCCCTCCAATTGGACATAAGGCTCGCTCAGTGGTAGAGAACTCATAACTGGTACTGGGAACCAAGTCAGCATCCCACAGGCAGTGAGCTCACAACTGACATAGAGAAGCCCCCATTGTTCTCTGGACAACCTGAGTGGGTGTCCTCATCAAAATGTCTCTCAAAATTATATGCATATTCCTTTAATCAGAGCTGCTCTCACCATTGGTTGGAGGCTTGTCTTTATTTTACAGATGTCAGAGAAGATGGGGGACATCCAAGATTCATGAAATCAACAAGAAAAGACATCCGACTGTCTACCACGAGATGTGCCATCTCTACCACATTCATAGGGTCCAGAAGGATCTGCAGAGGAAGCAATGATGACAATGACCTCCAGAGAAATAGCAACAAACTGAAATGCATCATAACAGAAACGCAAAGTCTACAGAGAACTCAGCACTAAAAACTAACTGCTTACACTCCTGCTAAGGCTCAGGGACTCTTGTAGAAGAGGGAGTGCAAAGATTGTAAGAGCCAGAGTGAGTAGAAATATCCTAAGGCCCAGCACCCACCCCCTCTACTGATGGAGGCTCTAATTATCCCATAGTGAACACCAAGGACCCTACTGAGAAGGGCCCTCAGAGGAATGGAGACAGGAAGGGGGAAGAAGGAATACAAGACTATAACCTATGTCAAATATATACTTTTAAATAAATTGTAAAAAGCAAAATAAATAAGAATTTTAAAAAGCATAAGTAGAAAGATTGTCCTGTGCAGAGGAAATTGAGTTGCAGGGAAGTGAGAGGAAGAAGGAGGAACCATGGTTAAGGAATGTGTGACAGCAGTGCCAAGAAGCAGAGTGTCACCAAAGGAAAGTGTCACATGACATTAGTAACAGCAAAAGGAAAAGGTTAAGTAGGAAAATAATGTCTGATTTTTCCATAGCAGAGTGATTATGGTGGAAATGAGATCCAGGAAAACAAAATCCTTCATATCATGGACTTTCTCCATCATGCCATTGAAAAATTGTGCTTGGGGAAATTCTGGAAACAAATGCTCCCAAAACTCATCAAAGCCTTTCTATCGCCATTTAGTGTTGGGAGAGGGATGCCAAGAAGATGTCTCCTGAATTGCTAAAGCAATAAATTGAGGACATAATCTTTCTGGTGGTTGGTAGGCTCAGGCTGAGGGGGAGTGGGTCCAGCAGATAAAATGATAACTAGATTTAGTTGACAATTTGCTCTGAGTAAAATGTCGAGCTTGTAAATAATTTAAAAATAGTCTGTCATTCAATTGCAGCATGTCCTTTAAGAAATTTTAATCGATGCAAAACACATTTCTCAGACACCAGCTCCTAACCCTTGTGAAAGCTACTCTGGGTCTAACAAAAGCTGTGACATGGGCAGACCCCGTGTGCTAGGTGACTGACTGAAAGAGTGGCTAGAACTGCAACCCCAGAACCCAATATTGTGACAGTGTTCTGCAGCCCAGAATTAGCTATTGTGACAATATAGGATTTGTTCAGCTCTTTCTGCTCAAGGGCACAGAGAAGCTGAGGTTTCCATGGGCTCATCAGAGACAATCACCACACACTGAGCTGTGTGCATTCGGGCTCCAATTGTCTGCTTAGTGTCCTTGCCAAAAGCTCAGTGTTACAGAGAAGAAAGAAAGGGAAAGGTGGAAGAGGGCATAGCAACTGTCTGAAATCAGGGTTCAGTGTTCTAGGGCCTGGAGAGATTGCTCAGTATTTAAAGGGGCTTGCTTGCAATGCCTGATGGCCTGGGTTCGATTCCCCAGTACTCACGTACAGCCAGACGCACAAAGTGGAGAAGGCGGATGCATATCCCAAGACCAGGATGGTGGGGATGTGGACCCCCACAGCTATGTCTAATCTAAGTTCAAATGGCCTTCTGCCCAGCATCCAGGTCACAAAGGGAAGGAGGAGAGGACTAGAGATGCTCTAATGTGATCTGTACAGTTTGTCACCTCTCCCAGGCTGCTGCTTTCCCCATGGGGGCTGCAGGAACAGAGGCAGTGGCTTCCTCTGTGCCTCCTAGCCCTGCCCCAGCCTGCACTATTGGGGAGCACTGCAGGGCGGGGGTTACGAGCCACCTCTGACTCAGCTGAACTTTTCATCCAAGGAAACCAATCACCATCCAATCACAGTGCAAGGAGACGCAGCCACAAATGACAAGGGCAAGAACAAGGCCGGCTCCCTAAGGTTGGCTGCTTTTCTGCTTGATTCTGGAATTCGTTTTGTTTCTTTTTGTCTTTTCAGCACTGACACAGATTATGAAGATGTCTTTCTAAACTGCCAGGAGAGCTAGAAGACAAGCAGCACAAAGAGATAATGAGGATCCCTCTGAGTACTTAAACACATCTGACTAGATGTTTATTTCTGATGAATTGATGATCACCAATAACCAGAACATAATATGTATTGATTTTTATCCCTCCAATCGTACATGCTAAATAATCTGCAAAGCTGCTAATCCTGGGTAGATTTAAAGATGATAGATAATGATGCATTATTCATAAATACTGTTCAGCAGGAGAGCCACTGTACAACTGTTAATCTCTCACAATTTCATTTCCATATTCATCTGTTATTAGTTTATTTAAACCAGATTGCCAGAAATATTTAGAACGTTAATTTTTAACATCCGTCTGTATAATAAAATATCAGTTCCTCCTTTCAGTCCGATGCAACCATGGAGACTGAATAAGCACGCTGCTTCCTTCCTTCTATCCCTGGCCTGGTTTAAGCACACACACACACACACACACACACACACACACACACACACACACACACACGTATGTGTGGCTTGCCTCAATTATTGACTGTCAAATGGTTTCCAGCCTGTCTTTGTCTCAAGGTCAGACTCAAGTTCCTCTCTTTTTTAACTCCATGTTGGAAGATTTCTTCATTGGTAAGCTTCTTTAAATTCCCTTGCAGATATTGAACCAAATCTGCCCAGGCTGCAGCCTCCTGGGGCCTTTCACTCAGGGCTAAATATAAATAAATACCCATATAGGACAGCTTTTGATGAAACATTAAAGATCGCTCTGGTTATATGACTTCTAGATTCTCTGTTTTCTCTAACAGTGAGCCCATGGCGGTAGAAAGAACCTCAGCAGCAGAAGGGAATAGATTTGTAAATTGCTGCCTATGGACCTCCTGGGACTTAATGGCACTGGGCAAAGCGGCAGCTAATCTTGGCAAAGAAAGCAAGATAAATAAAATTAACCACCACATCAGGTCCCTTTAAAATCTCAGCTGTCAACTCCCTCCAACATTTATGAATTTAGGAGCATGTTACTGACAGAGTGTCTCACCCAAGTAACATTGCTCCTTTCAACTTGGAAAGGGTCCCCACTCAGCTCCCCCTACCCTAGGAAAGATGAGCAAAAGGTTTGCAAGGTTTTCGTCTTTTTAACTTCTCTCTCCCTTATTACGTGTGTATATAGCACACAACCCAGGCCAGTCAATAATTACTGCATTTATGATTATACTTGTTACTATTTATTCCAAAATTATTCACTATATAATCCCCACAAAGAAAGGGATATATGATTTATTATTATTGTGTGTGTGTGCCTGCGTGCGTGTTCATGTGAGTATGGGTGTGCATGTCATGCACATGTGAGGAGGACAGAGGACAACCATGGACATCATTCTTTGCCTTCACCTTATTAGAAGTCGAATGCACCAGGCCACATGCCCCACAAGCTTCTGGGGCTCTCCTGTCTCTGCCTCCCCTCTCACCATAATAGCACTGAGATTACAGTTACCTGCTACTGGGGTACTGGGGATTCAAACTTGGGTTCTTAGGCTTGCATGGCAAGCTCGGTACTCACAGTACCACCTCCCAGCCTGGGCTACAGGTTATAAAAAGTGAATTGGCTGGTGGGGATGAGGAACTAGGCAAGATAAGCAGAAATAAGACAAGGGTAGGAACCCTGGAAACAGGGGAGTGCTTGTTTTTCTCCTGGAGCTCCCTAAAAACCTTTTGTAGGTTCAGAAAAGAGGCTGACATTTCCTGGCTGAGATATGAAAACTGTGAAGCGCAGTTCTCTTCACAGGGGAAGACAGGAGATAGACATTAACAATTCAGAAAGCTAACCTTAGCCAGGCCCTCTGGTACTTGTACTGTATTGCTTCACTGAGTGTTCTGAGCAACCAACCCCTCAGGATGGGTAATGTTATGGGCTTGTTTGTAAAAGGACTAGTGAAGTATCTATTCACTCTGCTGCCCAGGGAGAAGCCCTAAGGGAGCCTGAAAGCCACACCAGTTACCTGTTCCTGCTGGGCTGGAGAGTGATCATCGACTGCCATGCTCTGGGGCCAGTGGTTAGTACTCAAGCCGAAAGTGGGCTTCTCGATGTACGTGGCTCCTTTGAGTCCTGTGTGAATATTCAAAGCACTGCTGATCAAGCTGTCCAGGAGAATCAACTAAAATCGCATGGATCGCATGGGACTCTAATGGTGAAACGCTGTGATGTGCCCCACAACATCCATCATCCTACACACCATATGCACCTAGTGAGGCCAGAGGGAATAACCTGAATGGGATTAAGCTGACCAGCTTTTTGGACTCTGAATTTTCACCTAACAACAGCCTTAGGCTGGAGTCCAGGCAAAATTTCTATTGTATTTCAGAGGAGCAAAACCATTAAGCTCCTATTTTAGATCACTGTTGTTTCTAAACAAAAGAAAATTTAGAAAACTGAGTCCATAGTTGGAACACAGAGGACATGATTAGCTCATTAAATAGTGGCTTTGTTTGTTTTTTGACTTCATGAAGCTTTTCCACAGTGACTGGTTACTAACTCGAAATAATCCACATAAAACCACAATCTTTACCAGAAGGAGTTTCCATTTCAAAATAAGCAAAATAGAGTGCATGTAAGCAAAACCTGTGTTTCACAACGGAATAAAGGACCTGCAGTGAAGGAGCCAGAAGGATTAGCACGATTCTGACTGGGCAGGGCTGGGGGACCTACTCATGCATCTATCTCTAAAATCACAACGCTATGCTCTCATAAAGAGCTTTCCGATGATTCTATTCTGTTTGCACTTTCCAAGGTGGGGAAGAGGTTCAGACCCAGATTCAGTGACTTGTTCAAGGTCATGTTCAGACACAGAGGACGCTCAGGACTATGCTAAGAAAATGGAGATCATCAGGACTTTTCTGTGAATGTCTAACACGAGAACTGGTCTTTGACACAAATAAACACACTCAACTGCAGCCTTTAGTCAGATTCAGTGTGGGCCCAGGTGGGAGGAAGCTAAGCCAGACATGTCTTTCCTCTTCTGACCACGTTTGCACTTTCTCTAATAATTAGTGGATGTGATGGTGTGAATGAAATGCCCCCATAGGCTTATGTGTTTTAAATATTTGGTCCTCAGCTGGCAGCAATGTGGGAAAGTTGGAGGGTGGGGGTCCTTGCTGGAAGTTATCCTTGCTGGAAGAGGTGTGTCAATGGGAGTGAGTGGGCTTTGGGGTGTGATAGACCAGCTCTAAGCCCAGTGCTCAGACTACTTCCTTCCTGCTGCTGTGAGGATGTGATGCACATCTGGCTGCTTGCTCTGCCATGCTTTCCCTACCATGAAGGAACTTCCCCTAGAAGTTGTTGACTGAAATAAGCCCTTTCCTTCTAGAAGCTTCTACTGGTGAGGTGTTTTGTCCCAGCAATAAGTAACTGTTACAGTGGGAGAGGACAAGAGAGCGAGAGTCTAAAAAGCGTAGCTCAAGAAAGCAGAGAATTATATATCAGTGCTCTCTGCTTTCTCCAAATATCATTGACCATTTTCCCCTGGCAGCTCCTGTAGTTCCTACCAGCACTACCCATGCTACCATCTGGGAGCTGGTCACCATTCTGGATCTCACAGGGTCTCTCAGTGTTGTGCAATGACTTTCTGTGGTTTCTTCAGCAACAGGGTCTTACCTTTGGCCTGGGGGGGGTACTCAAGAGCTTTGACAGAAGCCTGTCTTGTTTTGGGGACCTCATGAAAGAATGTAAAAGCCATGGTGGGGAGAATAACCAGAGACATTGCCCCCCTCAGCAACAACACTCAAGGGGGGGGGGAACTGGCTACCTCTTGTACAATTCAAACCCCCCTACCCTATGGACTGATCCAAAGAGGAGAATGCCCAGTGGATTGGGGACAGGAAGGAGGGAAATGGGGAAACCATAAGATTTGCTCAAACAATGAATCTAATTATGGACAGTAAAGATATCAATAATTTAAAAAAAAAAAGAAAGCAGAGAAAACAGTGAGATCTCAAGATGGTTCTCCATGCCCTGCCCTCCCAGAGTGAAGACGCCAGTTCCTTCCTTCACATGAGCTTCTCCTCACTAAATTACCATGCTATGTGGGGACAGCATGGAAGAGTTTCCCATAAATTTGAATTTAAAGGGGATAATTCTCAATGCTCAGTCATTAAATTAAATCATTCTTTACAAGACATTTTTACAATTTCAAAGCATTTTCCCAACTAGAGCTGCATAGTAAATTAATTATTACATTAGGAGTTCATTGGTGACTTGTGTAAACAATGTTCATACGCAAAACAAATACAACTTGGCTCCAAATGTTTGTTCACATATTTTGAAACCATTAAAAAGTACTTGTAATTGTAGAGAAAAATGTTCTTAGTTTCAATGCTTGTCTCATTTTATCCTGGAAAGAGCTAGAATTCATCTTCCATTGGTACAGAGTAATTTGTCATAGTTGCCTCTGTGGTGCTGGCTACCATAACTGAGGACTCTTTAGGAGTTAAACTGGGTCAGGGAAAGCTAGTTATTAATCAATTTTAATGTTTTAAAGTATATATTTGTGTAACTAAGAAGACAAGTGCCATTTTTCATCCTTAGTAGCTAAAAATATGAAAGGTAAAAATCTCATGGTAGATAACCATAACAAAACTTGCATATATAATATATGGTCACTTTGCTCTAAAACCATAGTTTCCTCTTTGAAAATAAATGCTTAGTCTGAAAAATACATTTCAGCAAGATACCTATGCTCAAATTCTATATGAAACATCTAAATTGGCTTCTTATGAGGCTTCTGTTTTTTGCACATGTGTGTATATGGTGTGTGTATGACTATATATGTGTTTCTATGTATGTCGGTGTATGTGGAGGCCAGAGATTGATGTTAGGCTCCCTCAATTATTTCTTCTACACTTTGTTTACTGAGACAAAGTCTCTCACTTGAACCCAGAGCCTTGTTGCCCCAGAGATCCCATGTCCAGAGTGCTGGGATTACAGGCAGGTGGCCACACCCACCTGCATTTATGGGGATCCAAACTCTGGTCCCCAAGCTTATGCATCAAGCACTTTATCCACTGTGCCAGATCTGCAGGCCCTGCTTTAGTCCCCCCCCATAAATACATGCTTAGGCTGCACCTGGAAGTTGTAATGCATTAAAGTAGCCATCTATACCAAGCAGGTGTTTGTGAGAGATATATTTATATCTCCTTCTGCAGAAACCATCTTTTCTAAACCCAGACTTGGCATAAGTGATTGCATAGGCTCAGGTGTCGTCATGAGATGATGAGTATATCGCAAATCAGAGTATTTGAAACCAGTCATGAGCCTCAAAGTTGATGTTCCCTGGCCACTGGGTCTCAGCCCAGAATAAAGTCACACATAGGCATACATATTTATGCAACAGCAAGGCATACACAAGGTGGAAACACACCAAAACAGGGCTGAACTCCAAATCAAAACTACCCAAATGTCCATTCGCATTCAAATAAACTGTGCCAGCCACACACCACAGAATCCTAAGCAGCAATGACAGAGCATGAATTACTGCCACCCTTGAAATGTGGATGAAAGTCACAGCCACAATATTCAGATGAAGAAACCAGATGCATAAGGCTCGTGGTGCATCGTCTCATTTCTGTGTGGTTTTACAAGAAGCAAGAACATCTCTGGTGGTAGAAGTTAAGACAGTGGACCTTTGGGGAAGGAAAGCAGTGAACAGGAGGTATGGAGGGAGGTTGCTTCTAGGATCCTACTATCCTCCGTGTCTTCATCCACAGAAGAAGAAAGACTGCTTCCACAATCTAATTACACCTTTGGAAATTGACCTAGCTATACACATATGATACACATACTTTCAATATGTGAATTATCCTGCAACAAAAAGTTTAATTAAAACAGAAAAGTAAAAAGACCACTAAGAAGAGATTCAGCTCCCCACCCCCCAAGCTGCGCCTAAGTATTACAAGGTCTCCCCTTGTCCTCTGCAGGGGAGGAGCACATTCCATATCCTTCAGGGACATGAATGGAAGGTCTCCTTCCTAGGAAGAACACTCATCTTCCCAGACCATTGAAGCAAGACTTTGTAGTCAGAACGAGAGGGATGCTTGTGGCCTCTGTGAGCCAGATTACCCTCAGGGTATATTCATTTGCTTGGCCATAACCCAGTCAACCTGATTCAGGACTCCAGAGGGGCTTTCCATGGTTGTAGCTAGAAGAATCATCTGACAAAAATGTGGACAGCCTCACTCCTAGGAGAGATCATGTTGATTTTGACAAAAGAGCGTGCTAAGGAATAAACATATTCTGAGATTTGCCTCCAACCAGCCGAATATGAGATGAAGCTGCAAAACTTATTTTAAAGAATTAAGAAAGGTAACATTTCCTTTGATGTGTGTTTTCTTCAAAGAAAATGTCACAAAGACAATGCATCTTAGCATGGTTTCCTTTGGGGAATGCAGCCAAGTCATGGCTTTGCCGGAGTCCAGAATCACCTTGAGAAGCAGTAGAGAGGGGCTTACAAGTGGAGAGACCCAGCTCAGTGCTGAGATTGGGAAGGAACAAGAGGACGGGCAGTGCTGTTCTCCACTGGCCCTTTACAACCTTCTGTAAAGCATCTTACAAAAGAAATGGACATGTAGCTTTCCTAGTAGAGGCCAACGATTATGAGGGAATTCAGGAGTCCCTTGCCTCTCTCTCATCATTCCCTCTAATCACAAAACTCTGGTCTCACTTCCATGCAACGTCATCTTTTACCCAATCCCTTAACCTCTCCCTCCAGGCAGCAGAGCCTGCCATTCTTTAAATATGCAAGGGGTAGAATGAAGCTGCATATTGCTTTGAGTATTTGCAAGTTTTAGTGGCTATGAAGGCCAACTTTGCCTGCCAGGCCCTCTCTTCCCATCTCCATGGATAAGCCCTCCCAGCTCAGCCATGGCCATGACTCCTGCCCTCTACCAGTGACGGCATATGGCATGCCCATCACCAGAGTCAAGGGAGGAGGGTTGGCTGCTCTTCACACTTTAAATTAGTCATTTTGAATTAGTATTCTCTAGCTGCCTCATGGGCCCTTCCAGGGATTTTGACCTTCTGGTATTTTCCTTTTCCTTGATTTGAAAATATTCTCTAAGAATTTCCTATTAAATAAATCCAGATTCTGAGGATATGTTCAGTGCTCAGTCATGATAAAGATAAATTTGGCTGTGTGCTTTTATTGTTTGGGGATGAAGAAGAGCAGTTGGGTTCACTGACAATCCAGAAAGAAGAACATACTTCATACTAAAGTGTCAGAAGTTAGAGCTCACAGAAGACCAATGAGACATAAAGAAAAAAGCATTGCTGAGATTATACATCAGGCCAAGAGGAAAGGGAAATTTGATTTCACCCAAATGACAATTATATCCACACTTTAAGGGGCACATGTGGGGTGACATGAGGGACACCTGTAGATCAAGCCCCTCAGCAAAGCCAACTCAGTGTGGAGAAAATGAGCGCTTCTCTTAGTCAAGCATGTAATCACATATTTCCAGATGAGAGGCACAAAAATGATTAAAACTTTGGGAAATTGGATCTGCATAGAAAGACTAATGGAACTGGCCTCCCATGTCATCCAGAAGACCAGTGTGCTGGAGGGAGAAGGCTCTCAACTGCCCTGCCTGCGTGTGAAGGAATGCACACAACGGAGGATTGTGAGAAGCAACTGCAAGCCAAAGCAAGGTCAGTAAAGATCAGCTAGACGGTCGTCAGTTACATTCATCACTGCTGTGACCAAATGCCAGACTAGGAGGAGGAAGGAAGGCTGGATTTTGGCTCATGGTTTGTGGGTACAGCCCACCATGAAGGGCAAACACTGCAGAGGGAGCAGCTCACCAGTGTGGTGAAGGGAGCTTGCTCTCAGGTGCATCAGAAGACAGAGAAAGGGGCACACCACTATTCTAATGGCCTCTTTGCCATTTTGATTGAGTCTTGGACCACAGCCCATGAGCTATTGCCATCCACACTTGGGATGTGTGTTCCTTCCTGGGTTAACTTCTCTGGAAACTACCTCACAGGTGTGTGTCCCAAGTGATTCTAAATCCAGTCATGTTTACAATGAAGACTAGCCATTATACCATACTTCCCATTTCCTTTGAGCTGTTTAGCTACAGGCGTCCCCAATATGAAAGTGGTCTTGAGGTCTGCCTGGAAACTTTGGAGTAAAATTACCTTTAGCCTCCTTTCTGAATTGGTTTGATTGGCAGTAGAAAGCTCAGAAGAATTTGGTGGGTAACTTTCAGGACTGTAGTTAATGACCTTGACTTCCATTAAACTCAGGAAGATGTCAGCAGTCTGATAAGAAATATTAGCTCATAGCCCAGCTTCCCCAATTACCTTCCAGGTATGCCATAGATCTATATTGTCTTCCCAATCAACAGGGCAGCCTTGAGCCCATCCACTCGGCATGACTTTCCTGTTTCTACACATGAGATCATCTTTGTTTAGTCATCCAGGAATGACACCTCAGTCATCTGGGTGTCATCAGTCTCCCTCAGTCCTCTGGCATCGTCAACAAGGCCCCATGTTTCCCTTCTGTTTTTCTCATCTATCCCCTCCTTCCTATCCCCAGGGCCAAAATTCTAGTTAGAGCCATCATTAACATACATTAATATATTTAAAAAGCGAACTCTTGTCTTCTAAGTTCTAGTTCATTCTCAAAGTTTCGCAAAGGGTGGTCAAGGATCGTTTCCATGGAAATCACCAAAGGAGCTTATTAAAAATGAACAATTCCCAAGTTCCAGATTTCTGCTTCAGAATATCTGGGGTTGTCACTTAGAAATCTAAAGTTTTAATGACAACTCTCCTAATGTGACACTTTGTTCCCTAAAGTTTTGGAAACTTTCTTCTACCAGTTTAGTCGACCTGGAGATGAATTGTTCATCTACCCAACAACACATGCTGGCACTGTTCCTCTAGTCATTGATCCACTCCATTTATTGAAAACTCTCAAGTGGGTCCATATGAGTTGAAAGAATAAATAAAATGTGATTCAGTCATACAGTGAAGGGGCTGCAAGACAGCAAAAAAAAAAAACAACTATCGCTATACCCAATAACTAGATATAAACAGATAAATAAAAATGAGCAAAAGAAATCAGGCATGAGAGAGCACACTCAGTGTGATCGCCATTTGCATGGTGTTTAGAAACAGGCTGATCTATGGTGACAATTGTGAAGTTCACGGTAATTTCTGGGGGTTGATACTGACTAGCCAGAAACATATTTAGGAGTGTATGAATTATTCTATAGCGAAATCCAGACAGGTGAACATGTGAATAATGGTGTATACTTTACTGCATTGAGTTATAATCCAAGGTTCTAGAAAAAGAAGAGAAGAAGGAGGGAGAGAGAGGAGAGTGAGGGAGAGAGAAAGGGAGAAGAAAAAGAGGGAGAGAGAAGTGATTCATAATACCGTTATCTGAAAGGTAGAGTCCAAGCCTTTTGGCGTGCCTTTTAAGGCCTTCTCCAGTCTATAAATAACCTTATCTGCTAAAGTCCAGCACTACTCCAATCAGGTGTACCCACTTGTGTGTGATGTTACTTAGCAGAATTCATAGTTTACTTTCCTCTTCTCCTTCCTCTGCAATCACGCCTCCATCACCTCGAATAGAATTATTTCTATATCCAAGTCTTAACCATTCTTGAATGTCCAATTCTGTGTCCACAGCTCTGTGTAGGTTGAAAAGAAATGCTGAGGTCCTAACTCCTGGCATCGTGTTTGGAAGCAGGATCTTTGTAAATGCAATTAGCAAACTTGAGGCTATCCAGGATTGGGATAGGCCCTAAACTCAGTGGCTGGTGCCTATAAGAAGATGTGCAGACACACAGACAGAAAAATGCCATGAAGATGAATGCAGAGATTAACTGATGGGTGGACAAGCCAATAATACCAAGGAGAACCCTCAAACACCATAAGACAGAGGACAGACATAGATGGCCTCTTAGAGCCTTCAGGTAGGACCCCAAAAGACCCTGATGTTAGACTTCTAAGGTCTAGAACTGTGAAAGAATACATGCCTTTGTTTTAAACTGTCTGGTTTGTAGTAATTTCTTAGAGTAGGCCTGGGAAATCTATATACTAATCCTACACGTAACCACTTTCCTTACTTCTTGGCTTCTAGCTCCTACATTGTAAGCAAATCACTTGGAGCCTTGTGGTAGCCCGCCACCCACTTGTCAGATGCATGCCCTTGTATACCCTGCCACCCCTGTCACATTGATAAGACTGGCCTGTGTCGCTAATACTCCATTACAGAAGCAATGCATTGCTTCTAAGTGTGGGGCATAAAAGACCTCACAGCTTATGTCTTGCTTTCTTGAACCATTCACTCCAGAAGAAGGTCAGGGTCGTGTGACTAGCATACCCAGGAAGACCTGTGAAATTCACCTGCCAGTAGGCATCCCAGTCATCATTTGCCAAGCATGGTGGCACACACCTGTGATCTCAGCCCTTGGGAAGCTGAGGCAGGAGGATCTTAAGTTTGAAGCCAACCTGAGCTATAAAGTGAATTCGAGAACATACAGAACCACATAGTGAGACCCAGTCTCATAAAGTTAATTGCTTTACTATTGAACTAATTCACCTGCTTATGTGTGTGAGTCAACTCCAATGCAGCCAAGGCTGCAGGTAGCTGTAGCCCTGGATATGATCTTGTTACTAGAACCTTCTAAGACATCTTGAACCACTCTTGGACTCTAATTTGAAAACATGTGACATCATAAAGGTCTATTCTTTTTAAGACACTAAATTATGAGTTAAATTTTTCATAGCAATGAATGATACAACCCCTGTTACACTGTCCCATCTTAACTTTTCTTTGGAAATTTTTGACTTTTTAATCAGATCGCAAATTATATTCTGGTTTTGTTTGTTTTATGAGGCAGGGTCTCACTCTAGCCCAGCCTGACCTGAAATTCACAATGTAGTCTCAGAGTGGCCTTGAACTCACAGCAATCCTCCTACCTCTGCCTCCACAGTGCTGGGATTAAAGGTGGGCACCACCACGCCTGGCACAAATTATGTTCTTATATGAAGGCAAGCATCATTTCTCCTGCTGCTTTGCATCGTCACTCAATGCCTTCTGAACCGTGTGAATGAATGAGATGTGTACCCTATCAGACAGGCATTGTGATGAACCAGCAAGTGTAGCTCTTATTTAAGGATCAGATTTCCGGAAGCTTCCCTCACAGTGAAACATTTGAGAAAAGCTGCGTTTGAAGCCATTTTGAAGCCATTCTTCTTTCCCTCCTACCCATTTCCCTCCCTCTCTGGTGGTGTTGGCTTCTGAAATGTAGGTCACCTCCAGTGGCATGACCTAATTAGGAGATGTAATTTAACAGGGAAAAAAAGGCAGAAAGAAAGAAGAAATCCTCTGAGATGGCAGATTTGAAACAAAGGAAAGTGGCTCTTTCATTTTGTGTTTGACACTTGCTTCCCTATCAGAGATGCCCTCTTCCGAGCCCTGCCAAGCTACGCTATTCATAAAGCACAAAGACAAAGGGAGTGAGCGAGTCATTGGGCATCAGCTGGAAATGATGAATTTATAATGTCCCCAGAAGGCACAAGTGTTACTTCACGAAGGTGGCTCGGTGGGGCTGCATCTTGGCTGCGCTGCGTGGGAGTGAGACTCGGAGGAAGTGCTCCTGTTGGCTGTGGTCACTTCTAAGGATGGGAGGAGATTTATGGCTCCCCTGATCCCAGCCCTCTGGAAACGTCCATACCTGTTGGGTTTGCGGCACAATAAAACTTCACACATAAAGTGTTGAAACAATAAGTAGGGTTTTTTCCTTCATGTATTTGGCACTCTTGTTTTAGAAAAGGGGAAAAGAGTAAGCAAGCTAAACAGATTTTAAGGGTTCATTACAAAATCAACTTGCAGGAGATGTCACTAGGTCAGCTTGGACTCATCCGTCTCCTTCACCTCTTCCTCTCAGAGACATGATGCTAGGTTCCTGGAAAATGCTTAAGTGCTTTCTGAATCACCCAGAAACACTTAACTACACTGATCATAATTGAATGCATTATTAATTCTTTCTGTGAAACCCGATATTCCATGTTTATCATTAGACAATTCCATTTAAGCATCCAACAGAACTCAAAAGACTACAGTATGCACAACTTGCTCAGTGACTGACATTTATTATAATATTCCTATTTTACAGAGGTGCAGAAAGGGTAACTTACCTACAGCCAGTCAGACAGCTCAGAAGAGGTGAAGCCATGAAGCACACTTGGGCACTTTCACTACAGAAACAAAGATGTTCTTAACTTCCTTGCATGACCTTGGGACCCAGAGGCATTATTCGTACTGCTGGCAGTATGACTGTTTCTCTCTAAAAGTAACTTCCTTGATGCAGAAGAAAACCCTGGTCATTTTAAGCCTTCTTCTCATTCCAACTCCTCCCTCTCCCAAACACAGGACATGCCATGCTAATGCTGACACCCTTGGTCCAGGCACCTGCAGAGCTCCGTGATGTGACTCCTGATATCCCCCTTCTATTAAGAATCACCACCCTAGACGTGAGGGATTCTGCTTGGCAGAGCAATACCTCACTGAAACTGGTGGAAATTATTTTTTAAAAATAATGAAGACCTCTAGAAAAAGCACCACTGGTATACAATAAATAAAGAATCGATTTATTCTTGAAAGTCTGTTAAAACTCAGTAATAAAGGCAAGGATTACTGACATTTCATCCAAGACCTTATATGGGTCGACCCAGGGCTCCTGCCCCCTCCAACTACCAATCAGAACCACTAGCTGTGGACACAGTAGGGCATTACATTTCTCAGCTTTTTCCCAGCTCCCTGTGCTGCATTCTGGGTGAGGATGACCAAGAGGCTCTCATCTTATGCCCAGTCACTCGTGTGTCCCTGGGGATTGTTGCTACTAAGAAACCTGGGGCCCAAATCACACCTATGGGCTTGGAAAGCTGGCGCTCCATACCAACAAAGACAGGCTGAGGAGACCTGTAGGCTGCCACCTTTGCAATCCACTAAGCTTTCTTCTTCTTCTTCTTCTTCTTCTTCTTCTTCTTCTTCTTCTTCTTCTTCTTCTTCTTCTCCTTCTCCTTCTTCTTTCTCCTCCTCCTCCTCCTCTTCTTCTTCCTTCTTTCTCTTCCTCCTCTTCTTCCTCCTCCTCCTCCTCCTCCTCCTCCTCCTCTTCCTCCTCCTCTTCTTCTTCTTCTTCTTCTTCTTCTTCTTCTTCTTCTTCTTCTTCTTCTTCTTCTTCTTCTTCTCCAATATTCTGTCTGCAGGTAAGCAGAAAGAGAAGAGAAAGAATAGAATAGCACCAGGGTTTCTAGTCATTGCAAACCAACCCCAAATGCAAGCAACACTTTGTGCATCAGGTTTTGTATGGGTACAAGAGAATTGAACTTGGGTTGTTAGGTTTTGCAGGCAAGTGCCTTAACCACTGAGCCATCTATCTAGCCCCGCATTCTGCTTCTTCAAGTGAAGGTGTCACTCAAATAAAAGTATCCCATTGCTGCTTTTTTGGCTCACAGGTTTCACCTGGAGAAGGAGCAAGCTTGGAACAAACAGCTCCCTAAAGGCATTGACTTCATTTCCGACAGGGTGTGAAGGAGTTCAAGTTTGAAGGTGCCCTCAAAGCCATTGGCGGTTACGGTGCAACTGGGAGAGATTGATGGTCACTGCAGATACAGACCAAGCTGTTAGCACAGCTAGTTTGCTGAAGACAAATGAGAAAGCAGGAGCTAAGCCTCCTAAGGTAAGAACAAATTACAAACACCTACGTTCAGAACGATCCCATCAAAGGAGTCTACATCTTACTGGATTCATTTGTGAAAGTCATCTATGCCCAGGATATTGCTGAAAACATCAGAGCAATTGGCTGTCAGTTAATTGAATTTAACAGATGCCTAGTTAAAACCAGTCATTTGAGTGTGACTATGGCATACAAAATGATGTATCCTTGAGCAGTAAGAGAAGAGTTATCACACCATGGGATGGATAATAGGAGAGTTTACTAAAATAACCCAGCAAGTGACTAAATGAATAAAAGGGAAAATATTAACAGCAATCCTTAGAGACCAGCATTGAACACATCTTCCACGTGTCATCTAACAAAGAGAGAAAAGACACATAGAAAGAAGCAGCAAAATATGACCAGAAAAAGAGCACAATAAAAATTAGCTATGAAAGTGACCAGACATCAGATTTAATGGATATAGATTTCAAAGTACCAGTTACAAATATGCTCACAAAACTTCTGAAGAAAACCATCATCAAAGAAAGAAAGGTAGGTATGATGACATTTTCACCAGTGAATATTACTAAGGAAAAAGAACTTATATGTGTGTTTAAAAAAACAAATGGAAATTCTAGCTGAAATAAAAATGTCAGTTTAACAACAGATATACTGACAAAAAAACGAAAGCCGGGCATGGTGGTGCACACCTTTAATCCCAGCACTCAGGAGGCAGAGGTAGGAGAACTGCTGTGAGTTCAAGGCCACCTTGAGAATCTAGTGAATTCCAGGCCAACCTGATCTAGAGTGAGACCCTACCTCAAAAAAAAAAAAAGATAAAATATAGATTGATAAAGTATGTTATCTGAAGAAGAGAAGAATGAAAGAACAAAGAAAAACAGACCCTCAGAGAAATGTGGAGCATATTATCAGTACTCAGTAAACCACCATATGCTAATGGAAATTCCAGAAAGATAAGCCAGAAAAAGCACCAGAAAAAAGCTCTCAAAAGAAAATGCCAAAAACCACTAATCTGCAAATTCAGAATTATCTAGCTCTAAGGAGGATAAAGAAATCCACATGTAGTAAAAATGCTGAAAACTGACCAAAGACAAGGAGAAATCTTGAAAGCAGCAAAGAAAGAGCATGCATCATTGGTAGGAAACCCCAGTAAGATTATTCAAGAGAAACAACAGAGGTCAGAAGATAGTGGCATATGATTTGAAGTGTTCAAATAACCAGGAATCCTACATCCAGCAAAGCTGGCTTTCAAAAATGAAGGCACACTCAAGGCATTCCCAAATAAACAAGGGTTCGGGAGAATTTATTGCTAGTTGTCTTGCCTTAGAAGTATCACTTGTAATAATACTGAAGGAAGTTTTGTAGACTGAGAGCAAGTAACTTCAGACAGCAATTCAGTTCCATGCTACAAGATAAACATTGCTCAGAAGGTAATTATGAATTATAAAGGACATTATAAATGCATATTTCTTGTCATTTCTTCTCTTAACTGACTTAAAATATATAAAACAGTATGTATATAATGCATTTTTAGTCGAATAACATAAAGTGATATATTTGTCAATAATTGGACAAAGGAGGTGTGTGGGGAAAATAAAAGCTTATTGGGCTAAGAAAATGACTCCAGATGGTATCTGGAATTCACAGCAACAAATGAAGAGAACCAGAAATGATGAATGAGAAGATAACTAGGAAGTAATTATGCATTCACTACCCTCATTCTGTTAGCTTCTTTAAAATATGTATATGGTCTCTGGAGAAAGTACTAAGATAATAACTTTACAATAATTTAAAAATCAATAAATTTGGACATATTGCATCATGTACCTGTCAAAAGCTATAGAACTGTATAGTACAAAGTGATTGCTGATATAAACTGTGGGCTTTAATAATCATGATCAATATTGATTCATAAATTAGAACAAATGTACACTAGTATTCACAGTATGCATAGGGGAAGATATGATGGTGAGAAATGCTCTATAAATGAACTCTTTGTACCTTCTGCACAATGTTTCTATAAACCTAAAATTTATCTAAAAAGAAAGTTGACTAGAAAAAAACACTAAAATTCCCAACTAATGACTTTTTCAATTAGTAGAAAAATTAAAATGGCAGATTAAAAATATTGAAAAAGAAAAGCGGTAAAGGGGATAGGGAGATGGTTCAATGGCTGAAGGCTCTTGCTTGCAAAGCCTCCCAGCTTGGGTTCAATTCCTGAGCACCCAATAAGCCATATGTAAAAAGTGGCACAAGTGTCTGGTGTTTGTTTGCAGTGGCAAAAGGCCCTGGCACACCCATACAAATGTGCACATGAGCTCAAGCACACATACGCACACACACACACACACACACACACACACACACACACACACACACCAATAAACAAATAAATAAAATTTAAAAAAAACAATTCTAAAAAAAAAGAAAGCAATAAAGAAGGAGTGAAGGAATAAAAAAGATACAAGGCATGGGAAACAGGAAATAGAAGATGTAAATCTAACTCTATAATATGAATATTAAATGAGAATGGATTAAACAACCTAATTAAAGCTTACAGATTTTTCACATTTGGCTAAAATTAAAAAAAAACCAAGGTCCAACTGTATCCTATTTGTAGAAGACCCAGTTAAAGTCAGCGATTAAAATATAGTGAAAGAGGCATGATGGCAGATGAGTAGCAGCCTTGCCAGGACTCTTTCCATAAAGGTTTGATTTTCCATCTGGGATCCAAACCCTGGACCCCAGCTGGCCCTGAACCCAAGCCCACCCTCTCCCCAGATCCTGCACCAGCCCAGACAGGGTTCCCCAATGGCTTTCTGCTCCTCAGAGGAACGGAGAGCCACCCCCCCTCCACCCTATGCTCCCGCCATCACCCATTGGTCCTCCCAGCTGCTTCCCAAGCCCCTTCCTGACAGTGCCTGAAAAGGGCATAAAAGGGATACAAACCAGAAAGGAAGAAATTAAACTATCCCTCTTTGCAGATGACATGATCCTTTATATATCAGACCCAAAGAATAGTATCAGTAACCTCTTGAAGGTGATTAATACCTTCAGCAATGTGGCAGGATACAAAATTAAAACACAAAAATCAGTAGCTTTTCTATATGCAGAAGACAAGCAGACAGAAAAAGACATCAGAGAGACTGTCCCATTTTCTATAGCCTCAAAGAAAATCAAATACCTTGGAATATCACTAACCAAGGTTGTAAAGGACTTATATAAGGAAAATATTGAAACACTCAAGAAGGAAATAGAGGAGGATCTGAGAAGATGGAAAGATATTGCATGCTCATGGTTAGGGAGAATCAATATAGTAAAAATGGCAATCCTACCAAAAACGAATTACAGATTCAATGCCATGCTGATAAATATCCCAACCTCTTTCTTCACATAGAAAAAATAATCTCTAAATTTATTTGGAAGGGCAAAAGACCTCAGATAGCCAAAACTATTCTAAGTAAAAAATCCTACTCAGGAGGTATCACCATGCCTGACTTCAAAACATACTACAAAGCCATAGTAACGAAAACAGCATGGTACTGGCATAAAAACAGAAAGACAGATCAATGGAACAGAACTGAAGACCCAGCTTTAAATGAAAGTAACTTCAGTTATTTGGTCTTTGACAAGGGGGCCAACAATGTACGATGGACCAAAGATAATATCTTCAACAAATGGTGCTGGAGGAATTGGATAAACATGTGTAAAAAAATGAAAATAGACCCACTCCTTTCACCATGCACAAAAATCAACTCCAAATGGATCAGAGACCTGAATATAAATCCTGTAACCCTGAAAACCCTGGAAGAAAAAATAGGAGGAACTCTACATGAAATAGGAGTAGGGAAAAATTTCCTGAGCAAAACTCCAGCAGCCCAGGAAATGCAACAATCACTTAACCAATGGAACCTGATCAGGCTCAAAAGCTTCTGTATAGACAAACAAACCATACTCAGAGCCAATAGACTCCCATCAAACTGGGAGACGATCTTTACCAGCTATAACTCAGACAAAGGCCTAATCTCCAGATCTTACAGAGAACTCAAAAAAATACATAATAAAATCTCAAACAGCCCCCCTCACAAAATGGGGCACTGATCTCAACAGAGAATTCACAGAGGAGGAAACACAAATGGCCTTATCCCATCTAAGAAAGTGCTCAGCATCCTTAAGCATCAGGGAAATAAAATCAAAACCACAATGAGGTACCTACCACCTTACCCCAGTCAGAATGGCAATCATAAAGAAAACCAACAACAATCATTGCTGGCAAGGATGCAGGGAAAAAGGAACCCTCATTCACTGCTGGTGGGATTGCAAACTCATTCAACCACTATGGAAAGCAGTGTGGAGACTCCTAGACAGAATGTACATAGAAATACCAATGGACCCAGCTATCCCTCTACTAGGCAACTACCTGCAAGATGTCACATCTCGATGCAGAAACTTTTGTACAACTATATTTATAGCAGCTCAATTCATAAGAGCCAAGAATTGGAATCAACCCAAATGCCCCATGGAGGAATGGACAGTGAAACTGTGGTATATTTACATGATGGAATTCTACTCAGCTTAAAGGAAAAATGACATATCAAAATTTTGGAAAAAATGGTCTGACTTTGAGGAGATCTTACTAAGTGAACACTCAAAAGAACAGAGAATCGAATGCCGCATATTCTCCCTCACATGTGGTCCTTAACCAGGATAACCATAAAGTCTACGCAGACTAGTAGAAAGAAGTGAGAGGTTATGAATGAGGGGTAAGGGATGGGGGAGGGGAATGGTTTAAGCATGAGGCTAAACCAAATTAGGTTCAAAAACATAAAATCCTCACTAGCATACTGTAACCTATTGAGCAAGTAGTGGGTGTCGACTGGCAAGAGGGGCCATGAGTAAGTAGTAGGGGAGAGAGTCTAAGCTTGTGAATAATTGATCAGTCTGACAACCCCTGGTCCCAG
>PVHP010009884.1:0-49187 GCA_004024765.1 Zapus hudsonius | reverse complement strand
TTATGAGACATTTAAACCCTCCACAGTTTGATCAAAATGATGGAACAATTAAATATTCTATTTTAATATCATGATCCTTGGACTCTGGCACTATATTTAATTCTACATTGAATATGCTTACAGAAACATTAAAGGATGTGGCAATAATCCAGGTTTGGCTGCATAAAAAGTTAATATTTATAGTATTTTCATGTTCCAAATAAAATATGCTGATTAAATTGACCAAGATGTCAGCAGCTGGAGAGACAAAAAAAAGCTGAGTTCATACCTGCAGTACAAAATGCTTTGAGCTATTTCTTCCTATTATTTTTTTATTTCCAATAAATTTTTATTTGATGAAATGATATCTCATTACAGGAAAATAATACATAAAAAGAAACCTTTAATGAATAAGTGAATAGCTTAAGTCATTAATTAGATATGTTATGCCCAACAAGCTATCTGAATATAGTATATCTGGCCTATAATCCTTGAAAATAAGTATAACAAAGGCAAAAAAATCAGAGTAACCTATAGTTTATTAAATATTTCAGAATGTATTCTACGTGGTTAATATAGAATAGCTTGTTTTGTGATTTTTTATGAAAGGCTTTTAAAGTTAATTTATGAATCTCATTCCCATAGGGAACAAACAAGGAAATAAAGAGATTTATGATTATTCATCTTGTGCTAAAATAATCAGTGAAGATTTATTGATGTGGTAATTTCCAAAGAAGCAGCTAAACCATTGTTCTTACATTGCTGCAAAAGACACTATGGTATTTTTGTTGGATATGCCAAACTCTTAACAAAAGAATGGCAAGCAGAAAAATTGTCTATAATTATGGTTTATGAAGATAACTATATAGTTTAAGATTAAATAGCTTACTGATGTAGAGTAAGTCTTTCATTCTATTATACTTGCTTTCTGATTTTTCAGGAAGAAATAATTTTAAACATGTTATATGTCCTAGAGCTTAAAGGTCCCAAAAATGTCTCTGATCTAAGTGCCAGAAGGGAAACCACAGAAATCTCCAGGTTAAGCTTTGCTCTTCCCTCAGGAACTCCTTAACCTACCTCTGGGCTACACGCTACAATCTTTGATTTCACTGCTTCTATTTGTCAGGATTCCCAATTTTCACAAGAAGATATCAGTCCTACCTCTGTTTATGCGTTCCCTTGGAGGGTGTGATATTGGCTTTACATCAAAAGTGTTTCATGGCCACAAATAAGAAAACACACTAGAATAGCTCCAATGAATAATTTATGGATATATTGCTAAAATAAAAGAATTTAGCCTACACAAGCCTTGTTGCTATGTATGTGCCAGTCAGACTTGTATTTCAGGAGCTGAACACTGGAGTTCCTACCAGAGAAGCCTATCCTTGCATCCTTCCTCTATCTCATCTCTATTAAAGATTTGCCCAGACACATCTTTGCAAAAAATGGTTACCAAGAAGCTCTCCAATTAAAAATTCAAAGCTCACCCCAACAAAAGTTTCTATTTCTCTCTCACTATGATTTCTAAAAATTACATGCAAATTATCTTCATTTTTTTTTGTTTCTCAATATACTATCCACTTCCCCTTGCACTTGAATGTTAACACCTAAGGACAGAGAACTTTGCTTGGCTTACTGATCCCTCTGAAGTACCTATCTGTGCTGCTTTCAACACAACTGTCCTGAATGAAAATGTCTATTTAGGAAGTAAGGCCTTAAATTTAGTGACCAAAAGCTACATTTATCTCTGCATTATGCCAGCATATATTATCTATGTATATAGGATCATTTTGACATATACATATATGCTTTTATGATATTTCATTTCATTGTTTTCCTATTGAACTATAGAAAAAAAGAGACGTGAGAGGAACCATTATGTTTTATAAGGAATTATGCTTTCTGTCATCTTTCAACTGCTGATCAAGAATGGTTTGTCTCTTAAGAAAAAGTTCAATTTCTCAGACATCCAGAGCACAATAAAACTATTCTTAGCCAATCAGTAAGCCATTGATTACCCTCTTAGGTTAAGTGCCACTATTGCACAGATGAGCATTTCTTGACTTACTGGTCTCATCCATATAGTTGTGTGTTCAGCAGGATCTCTAGGTGTTGTTTGATGATACTCTGTGATTTCTTCAGCAACAAGGTTTTATCTTAGGCCTGGGACAGGTATTCAAGAGCTTTGACAGAAGTCTCATACATTTTAGGGACATCTTGGGTCTCTTTTTAGTGACAAGGAACTGGGATCCATGGCAAAATCCTATGGGGAACAAGAACCCAGGCTCCTAGGGGAAATTCCCACTAAAAGAGAGCTACAGAGAGGTACACACATTAGGAGCTAGCCAAAAAAGCAATGTTGTCTCATTTAATCTATATTGACCTCACTCTCCAATGGAGATTCTGTTTTTATTTTTCAGAAGGCATTGAGAGAGCCGGGTCAACCCAATTCCACCAAGTCAAGATGATGGCTGACATCCTGGCAGGAGAAAAACTACTCTTGGCCTTCACACAAAGCCTGAATGAAACCTTCGAAAAAGTGACGAGACAAACAGGGGACCAATACTATAGCAAGTCTGAAAACCCATGAATGATCAATGCAGACAGACACCAATGTTATCCAATACAACCCAGGGGAAAGGTCCAGAGATACTTAAGATCTCAACAATAAAGCAGACTTAAAACTCACCCACTATGTCTCAGGGAACTGAGCGTAAGAGGGGGTGGAAGGAATGTAAGAGCCATGGTGGGGGAGAATATCCAGAGACATCACCTCCCCTAAGCAACAACCCAAAAAGGGGGAAGAAAAAAAGAAAACTGGCTACTTCTGGTGCAATTCATAACCCCCTAACCTATGAACAGATCCAGTATGTGCATCGAGGAAGTACCCCAGTGGGTAGGGGACAGAGAGGAGGGAAACGGGGACACATTCACAAGATTTGCTCATACAACATATATACTTATTCATGATAAAAATATTAATTAAAAAAGAATTTCTAGGCCATCTCAGGTACAAAGTAAGTTCTGGACCAGCATAGACTACATGAGACCCTGGTAAAAAAAATATTTTAAAAAATAATGATAAACATAATAATACACTTGCTTCTTGGCCCCCTTATATTAGAGATGGAATGAGGGTCATATGTGGACAAGGAGAGGTAAAGTATCTTAGGTACTCCTGGAAATGATTCTTCTCCCCAACATAAGAATATTTTTCTCCCTTTCCTGTTTTCCTACCATGTGTTTTAAAGTATTTTAAAGATTGGTTTGGGTGGAGGTGGATAGGAATCATCAAGGTTTATTGTCTATGCTTATGAAAGCTGTCAATAGAAAGTTTTAAAAAAACATATTATAGATGTTCTAGATTCTGAATAGAGTAGGCAATTAAAAACTACAATAAATGACCTCATTTTTATGTTAACTAAAGATTGCAGACAAATAGTAACATAATTAATACATTTTAGTAAACACAGAGTTCAAGGAGAACAAGCAGATATGCCCAATTTTATACTGGAAATTTGGATGTGATATCTTGGATAACATCTACATTTGGGATCTGAACAGAAATCAGGTGTCACAGAGGGTAGGCTATAGCTTTCCAGGTATAAGAGGGTTATATAAAAATGAAGATATGAAGTAACACAGGGTTAATTTGTAGAATGAAACAAATACACATTCTGGAAAATTTTTGAGAATGCCATGGAATATATGTGTCCTGCACACAAAAACAAGGTGCCTTAGGATTGAACCTAAACAAGCAAGATAATAGAGTTAACTGAATTGAAAGAGATCACTGGCCAGTAAGGCCTCAAAAACATGAAAGCTTCTGTTTGAATATGATTGCCTGGTTATAAAAATCCAAGAATAATTAATTCCCAGCAGTATCTTGCTTGATGGGGAAAATAAGGCCTCTTTGCATTAAAAAGCAAATTGCAAGTGTTAATTGATTTTTTTTTCCTTCTGAAGAAGTCAGTTGTTATGGGAAGATGATGAAACCGTCCAATTTGTTTGGATTTTTTTCTAATTTGCAAATTCAATCAAATTCACATTTGTTCTGCATTAGAAGGAACAATGCTGTTAGGGTCCTAAATTTTTTCATATAGATCTTGCCTTAATTTCATACTAATTTGAGTATTTTCATTGCTTCCTTTCCTTTGTGTTCTTTTTCTGTGACTTCATACCAAAAATGTAAATAAATGAATAAATAAATAAACAGCCCCCTGTCTTAAAATGTCATTTTAGGGAAGAAGATGGACTCATCACAGGAATATATCTTGAAAGCTGACGTATTACTAACGGTGAATCAACAGGCTAAAATCTGTCACAGACTCAAGCGTGGGTGGACTTTTGCCTGAAAAAGACTTTCTAAATGATCTTCACTCTTTGGTAGGTGGCTGCCACTGTCTGAGAGCACGACATCTACCAGGGAGAAACTGAATAAGGAGTACTTTCTAAGGAAGGAAACAGAACATAAAACAAAGAAACAAGTGAAACACAAAAGCAAGGAGGCTGAATTAGAGGAGCAGGGCTTGGGTAGAATACAGGGATAGAGAGAAGGGTTTAACTCTGCCTCTTCCTCCTGCACTCCCATTTTGGAGAGTCATATTAAGTACAAGGTTTAAGTTTTAGACATTTTTTATTTGTCCTTTTTTTGTGGTAGCTTCAATTGTTCAATAAAGTCTCTTCAAAGCAAAGCAAACTTCAGCAGAGTGCAGAACTCCAGAGGCAGTATGTTAAAGAAAGAGAAGGTTCTGGAAATGTACCCACTAACCATCTGTTGTGGTTTAAATGGAACATGTTCCCATAGGCTCATGTATTTGAACATTTGATCCCTAGCAGATGATGCTGTTTCGGAATGTGGAAGTACTTTGGGGAGGAGAAAGAGTTTCACTGAGTGTGTCCTCTGATGTTTGATAGTCTGGCCCTATGACCTGTGTCCTGTTTGTCCTGTGTTCCACTAGAGATGCAATATCTCCAGCTGACCTCCTCACCCTGATTAAGTCTTTACCACCATGATTATCCTACTGAAAATATAGACCAGACCCCCCCAAAAAAAATCCTTTCCTTCCTGAAGCTGTCTTTTTAGGTGTTTTAGTACAGCAATGAGTAAAGTAACTAATATAACTTCCAAAGGCAAAGAGAATAAGGGCTGACAACAGATTCTAGAGCAACTAAGAAAAAGCACACTCATGCCTGGGAAAACAAGTTCTTGCCAAACCTACAGATTTTAACATGATTAGTAGTGTCTTTGTACAAGTCTCCACAAGATGATATGATGAGTGAAAAACAGGTGATCATGGTTAGAACTAATTTCCATGATTTTCTTGAATGAATTTACTAGGTGCGCATACTGGAACTGTCCATAGGTTTGCTCATACAATGTATATACTTATTCATAATAAAGATATTAAAATTGTAAATTCTGTATTCTTTATATATAAATTGAAAGACATCATTTCTAAAATATTAAAATAACTAAAAATTGAAAATTATTTATCTATGTATTGATTTTTCAATTTCTCAGGGACTAACCTTAAGTGATGATTTTAAGTAAGCATAAGTATTGAAACATGCTTCCTGAACTCAATATAAACATAAATCTAATTATATTATAATAATCATATTTATCATAATAAGATTGGTCTATATATAGTACACCAATATAAGTAATAGGCAGGCACTACTAATTTTATAGGAATGTCAACATTGGCAATAAAAAGCTATATGCATTTCTTATACCTACTAGACTATAGCTACTAACCCTCAACAGTGCTACCGCTCTTGTAGACATATGAAAAGATATCATTTGTTGTGTTCTTTTTCAATTTAAGCTAGTGGTATCTATGTGGAATTCCTTGGCCAGCAATGTGAATATCTTGTGTGAAATTTCATATAAGTATATTATAATACCCAATTAGCAACTATATATTTGCTTTCTTTCCCTTGCTTCTGTACTTTTAAAAGCTATAGTTAGAATACAGCCTTGTCATTCCAAACTCCAAAATATTTCCAATGAGGAGAGATCCTCTGCTCATTCATCCTGGATTGCTATTCTAAGCACCTGTTTTATGTTAAGCAATATATATTTTCTTTCCAGGAGACATAACCAAGTTATCCTGACTAATGAAGCAAGAAAAAAGGAGCAATGAGAATCAGAGACATCTATTTAATAACACTTTCAGACTATAAGGAACTAAGAAAATATATAAAACCAGAGACAATCAGGAAATATTAAAATAGAATATAAGATCTGCCTTGTCATTTTATTTTGACTTTAACATTCTTCTAACTTAGTGGGTATTGTAGTCACCTTCTTGTTACTGGGAAAATGTGTCAGACAAAGTAACTAGTAGGAGGAAAGTTTTCAATTTTGGCTTATAGTCTAAAGAGGAAGCTTCATGATGTCAGGAGATGGAGAACAGAAGCTGGACATCACTTCTGCTATGGTAGGTGGAAAACAGCAACAGGAGAGTAAACTGATTACCACTGGCAAAGTAGGTAGCAATAAACCTCAAATCTACCCACAGTAGCACACCACCTCCAGCATGGCCTCAACTCCCAAATTGTGATCAGCTGGTGTGGTAGTGTGACTGAATGGGAGGGGCCAAAGCTTGGGGAGGCAATCAACAGGTTTTAATTTGGCCAAGTAATCAACTCAGTGAGCAGGAGTCCTTGACTGGAATTGGGACATCAGGATGAAATGCACCGGGAACCAAAATCTTGTAATGCCAACGAGAAGTTCACTTTACAAGAGTTTTACAAAGAGGCTACTAACAAGAAAATCTAGACAATTCAGGAACATGTATCTCAGTTAACCTTTACTGATGTCACTCTCCAATGGAGATTCTGTTTGAATTTTTCAGAAGGCAATGAGAGAGCTGTGGTCTTTCCAACCCTACCAATGAGCCACAAGCCGATAGCTTACATCCTGGCAAGAGATGAGCCATACCAGATCTTCCATGAAGGGTCCACATGGAACCCCCACAGAGAGTCATGGGATAAGCAAGAGACCTATAACTACAGGCAAACAGCCAACACAGGATGAGCCAGGCAGACACCAACGATTTTCAACACAACCTAAAGCAGAAGTACAGAGATCCCTAAGACCTCAACAATAAAGCAGCCTTAATACCCACCATGACTCAGGGAACTGAGCGGAAGAGGGGGCAGAAAGATTGTAAGAGCCATGGTGGGGGAGAACTGCCAGAAACATGGCCCCCCTCAGTAACAACATAGAAAGGGGTGGAACCCGGATGACTCCTAGGCTATCCATAAACTCCTGGAGAATGATATCTAGCTGATTGGGGAGAGGGAAGAGGGAAATTGGGGATCTGGGGATACCAACACATTATTTAAATAAATCAATGTATCTAATATATGGATAATAAAGAAAAAAATAAAAACTAACAATTTTGAAAAAAAAGTATAAAAGTTTTTGTAAAAGTTTTTTTTTTTTTTTTTTTCCAGCTGCCTGGCTGTAGGAGTGTCTCACCTAGACAGGATCTGAGGCTCTAACCCAGAAGTATTTCTAAGGTGGATGTAAAATTCCATCTATACATATGCAAAGATCAGTGGAAGCTGAAGTCTGGCAGTCCAGCTGTTGTTTGCTAGTTAGAGTGTGCTTGCTTGTTTTGGAGGTGCTGGTGCTGAGTCTCTCTCTCTCTCTGCTTGGATCTTTAAAAGGGAGACAGACTCTTCTGTTCATTTTGGAACTTCCCCTGGATCTGCTACTTTAATAAATATTTTCCTCCCAAAATTGTTCCTGGTTGGAGAATCATCCCAGTGGCATGTGGCTGACTATGACATCTGAGGAGCAAGCATCCAGAAAACATAAGTTTATGGGGGACATTCAATCCAAACCACAGTAGGTGTTGTCCAACATGCCTGCCACTAGATACATATGACTATTGATAATTGTAAGTATGGTGTATGTCATAGAAAAATACAATATTTTTAATATACTATAGTAAATAGTATAGATCATTGATAATATTAGAAATGAGCTAACAAAATGTACAGTTTTAAAACTAGATATATCAGTCAAAAATATATTGACAGGGACTACTAAGTATAGAAGGTATTGTTGAAGTAGAGGGAATTAAAGGTGATGTGAGCATTTTATGACTGACACAATTGTCATATCTTAGGGCATATGCTAAGAGAGGAAATACTTGAAGAGAGAGGGCAAAGGAAAGAAACTATATATATATATATATATATATGCATATATATACATATATATATATGTACTTATGTTTACTTTGGCATATATATGGAGAGAGCTGAGGCACCAATGGTTTATATCCTTGGATTTGAGAACATAAGCCATAAAAGAATAATGGAACCCCCAGGAAGAGGGCCAAGAATACAATACAGTGCAATCAAAAGGACACTAAATAGGCAGGTATATTCCCATAGCCAATGGCAGGATACAGTGCCAGTGACATCAGGCAGGGCCGTCAAGAGTATGCATTGCTGCTTATGCTGAATGCTGCCAAGAAACTAACCAGAATTGTCATCTTCAGTTGTTTGAAGTTCTTCCTCTAAATAGTTAATTGGCGAGAAGCAAAACCAAAAAAGGTTTCGGCTTTCCATGTGTTCATATTTTACAGAATATTAAGCTGAACAACCCTCAAAGTTGATATGTTTTATGAGCATTATGCTTCATGTATGCTTAAATTAAAATCCAGGGAATTAAATCCTTACTACTGTGTTTTTTTTTTAAATTTCTTTAGATATCTATAGCAAAGATGATGGAACAGATGTTGAGTGAGCAGCATAACAGGACTAAATCATACAGGTAAATTAATTCCACAAATTGCTCTCAAAAGAATCTTGAATCTCAGTGCTGACTTTGGTGTGCACATGTTCTGGGTTTGTCATAAGACTTAATGAGATGCATGAGAACTTCAAAATCAAATGAATATTAAAGTGGCCAATAGGGAAATACTGACTCAGAATTAATTTCAATTATTAACTGAAAGGCCACATAGCTGACTAGCTTATAAAATCTATGACATAACGGAAATAAGTGGCAGTTCAGAACTTTAGGTCAATGACTCATCCTCATTCAAGGCTTAAGACAATATGCTTAAAAGAACAAGTGAACTTTTCTCCAAGGAGAAAATACACGTAGACACACACACACACACACACACACACACACACACACACACACACACACACACACACACACACACACACACACACACACATATATATATATATATATATATATATATATATATATATATATATATATATATATATATATATTCTTATATAGACTAATGGAAAATATTTCCATGTTTACATATTCTATCTCAGAAAAAAGTTAAAATTCTATGCAGCTTTTGAAGCTATCAAACTATATGTTTTTACCATTTTATTAGAAATGATCAACAATTCTAGAAGATACTGATTCTATCATTGAAAACAGCATTGATCTGCCTGTTTGTTTCCCATCGTTCTCCATTTATATCTGGTTTACTTTTATTCTATAAAAGCTACTGGAAACAAACTTGAAACATAGCTTCACCTTAATGATGAATGTTCACAGAATTTATTGGAAACCTGGAGGGAAATACTTAAAATATTTCATTAGAAAGTCATTACTGTTTTTACCAAGAAAAAATATACATATACATGATCCTATTACCCAAATTCCATTCCGTATCTTCATAGACTAACATTTACTGTAAATCCCTTGAAAGTGACAATACAGAAAAATTGCACCTTTAAACTGAATTATTTCTTTTCATTGTCTCCTCTGATTACATTTAGAACTAAATTTATTTTCCTTATTTTCATCAAAATGTAGCAAAAAACAAACTGACTTTTGACAATCAAGTCTTTGATGTTCATGCTATTCTTCTGTTAATTAAAATGCTTCCCTTTCTTAGCCTCTATTTAAAAATACCCATGCATCTCTACTGAGCCATCAAGGACAGTTGTTATCTAATTATTTCCCATCTCTAGGTCTACTGTAAGTCTATCACTCCTTTATCTGCTTGAATTCCAATTAACTTGGAAACTCTGAAGCCCCTTTATGACTGCACATCAACTTCCTTCAAAGAATCTTCTGGCCTTCTTTGAAGTAACACATTAGTGATCTCAAAATAGATCTTAAGATTCTCTTTTCTATTATTCCCATTTATAGAATGTTAATTGGCTATCAGCAATCAAGAAACAGCTGTATGGATTAAAGGAGAACTGCTACTTTTGTATACTTCTTAAATGCAGGAGTCCTGTGAGCAGGCTTACTCAGTAAAGTGGTAACTTTCTACATGTTGTTCATCTATATGTATAGCTGTTCCTGCTATCATCACATGTATTTCATTAATGAATTTAGACTGTCCCCAAATAATGTATAAGCTAGAAATATTCCAATAACTTATAACGATGGTAGTAATATTACAAGGATCAATAAAAACAATAAAGTCAGATCAATGCCACAGAAATGATATGATCTGTGTAATGCCTATAATATTTAAAATTATAGAAAGAGGCTGTGTCTAGTTGAAGAACTAATAACAGATGGTGACCTGGGAGGTGTCTATCAATCATTGGCTAGAGAAACTGGCAGTGCTGTAAAACTCAGCAACAGAAATACATGTATTTATTGAGTATCTAGTTCACTGGTAAATAAAGTGAAAGAAATTCCATTAAAATGTTTTCTTGACACATTTTTCACAGCCATCGACTGGTATTTTCTGCTCAATCTCTCAAGTTCCTCAACACAATGATTTCCCTGGGGTCATATCCACATCACACTGAGACAGTTGGCTCTTGTTACCTGAATCTGGAAAGAGTTTGGACTGTGTCTGAGCACATTATAATCCTGCCTTTGTCTGCATCCACCAAAGGAATATTTCAAAGTACAAAACACTGCAACTGACTTCACAATATAATGTGTATGTTAAAATCAGTGCATAAGTAAAGTAAAAACAGCATTAGTTTTAAAGTTCATGACATCCATTGGTTAAACAAATTGATACAAAGGTTTGTTTTCATGTACCATGCTAAATATTTGTTTTCCTTTCAAAACATAGAAAATATCCTGGGTTGATTTTACCTGCCAATGTTAATATCATAATGACAGCAAGGAAAGGCTTAATTTTATGTTTAGTTTAAGTGTTTTCAATATCCTGTGACTCTAAGATGAGTGGATATAAGAAATATATTTAGATTGTTTTCTAAACTGAGGCTATATATGTATTGATTTTATATGAATAAATTTAGCATTAAAGTTGAAGGTGTGAAAATACTATTTATTTTGTTTCATTCTTTTCTCAAGCTGTCTTAAAACATATCAGTTTATGATACTATAAACATTTTTGTGGTTGATGTCAATATTTTACCCAGAATTCACCTCTTTTTATGTATTTATTTATTCATGAGAGGCAGAGGGAAAAGAGAGAGAGAGACAGAGAGAGAAATAAAGAAAGAAAAAGGGCATGTCAGGGCCTCCTGCCAATGCAAAAGAACTCCAGACACATGGGTCACTTAGTGTATCTGGATTTATGTGGGTACAGGTGAGTTAAACCCACACCATTTGGCTTTACAAGCAAACACCTTTCCAGCCCCAGAATACAAATGTAAAGACATACAGTTGTCAATGAAAGAAACACTAGACTCACTATTACTGAATTGCATTAGCTAAACATTGGCAGTATTTGGAAACTTTATTTTTTGTCTTTCATCATTTTATCTTTTTTTTTATTTTCACATGCAATTGGGCATATGGGTGCTGTCTTTGATGTCTTTTTGTGTAAAGCATTAAATTCATTATAATTCATAACCAATTCCATGCAGGGTATGCATATTACAAGAACATTAAGAGTAAACATTCCACTCTCTTATAAATGCCACAAGATACATTAACATACTTTTTTACTTAAAATTTGCAGATATAAAAAGTGCCAATCTAGTTCATTATCCATTGTTATAATATATCTAAGTGAATTGTAAAAATAACACACCCATAGCTAATTCCCAGAATCATGAGGCTAGTTCTATTATTTGGAAAAAGAAGAGAAAACCTTTGAAGAGATCATAGTTAAGGGCCTAGAGATGCAATCATCCTAGATTGCCAGATAAGCTCTAAATTCAATGACCAGTCCTTCTGAGGCAGAGGAAAGCAATGCAAAGAGAAGATGATGCCTTGGAGGTGGAGTCCAGAACTGCAGTAATGTAGCTTCAGCCATAGAAACCCAGAAATGCCATCTCCCATTGTAATGTATAGGCATGAGTAAAGATTCAACAGTGCCCACTGGGAACATAGCTCTGTTCACACGTTAACTTTAGAATTTTGGCTTACACAAGAGAAAGTGAATTTGTGCTTTTGTAAACTTCCACATCTATGATATTGTGGTCTCCCATCTCTAATCACCTGTTCTGGTTTCTGTGTTTTCAGTTACAGTCAAATGTGGTTCAAAAATGTTACTTTCAAAATTTAAGAACCAAACATGTCACAAGTTTTAAGTTATGTGCAGTCTAAGATCTTATTCCATTTAACTTATGCTGACCTCACTCTCCTTTGAAGAATCTTGTTTTTTTTATTTTTTAGAAGACAGTGACAACCAAGGACAACCTAATTCTTTCAGCAAGACAAGAAATGATAGCAGACTACCTGGATAGAGATGAATCCCCCAGCACATCAGCTCCCACGTGAACCCACAGAGGAAATGGAGAGATGAGCAAGAGTGCTGCTTCCACAGTGAGCTGGCAACCTGTGCCAGGATGATGGAGACAGACACTGAGGACACTCACAATGGGGTGAAAAGATTGTAAAATCCATGGTGAGGAGAATATCCAGAGGCATTGCCTCCTCAACCAGTGACTGACTGCTGATCACACAACTCATAGCCCTCAAATATATAATGCACACTAGCAATCCCACCAAGGAGGGCCTTCAGGAGAATGGGGACAGGGAGGATGGAAATGGTGGTACCAACAAGTGACATATTAATACAGAGTTTTACATAATAAGTAATAGTAACAATAATAATAATAATAATAATAATAATAATAATAATAATAATAATAATCTTATTTTACTGTGATCAATTCAGCCTGAAATGTTATGGCTAACACTTCATTTCTTCCTGTTTTTAATCACATGATACACTTCCTCTACCCACTAGTCACTTAAGTGGCCACACTACTTCTCAAACCAACTGTCTCAGTATCATAGTGATTTGTGTTACACGAACCCTTATTTTACTTAATAGCCATTCTGTCATGGAATAGTGGGGATATTCTTGGCAACTTCAAAATGCCAAGGAGAAGCTCATGAAATGTGCCAAGCAAAACAGTGAAAGTTCCTGACAATAAAGGAAATAAGAGCAAAAATCCTAAAATTGCTAACATCTTTGGCAAGAAAAAGTTTACATTTAAAGCTGCGATGAAGAAAAAATAAATAGTACAATTCTTTCTATCTCACCTCAAAATGCAAAAGTTATAGCCACAATATAAGTCTTTAGGTTAATGAGGAAAATATTAAATTTGTGTATCTATAGATGAGAGAGGAGCATGGTCTATAGGAAGTCGTCATTATCCCAAACTCAATCATCCAGTGGCCATCATGGAATACATCCCTGGTGTAGTTACCTTCTCATAGCTGCCACAAAGCATCCAAGCAAAAGCAGCTAAGGGAAAGAGAGAATTTATTTTTGGTTTACAGTCTTAAGGGGAAGCTCCATGATGACAAGGGAAAGCATGGCTTGAGGCTTGAGCAGAGTCTGATCATCACCTCTACCACAATTGGTGGAAAAAAATGCAGCAGGAGAGTGAGCCAAACCAACACTGGAAAGCTAGGGCTAAGGAAAAGTCAAGATCCACAACTAGCAACACATGGCATCCAGCAAGGCTCGACTTTCCAAATCCAGCCTTCAGAACACATGAGTTATTTGGGGATACCTAATTGATACCATCACAATCCTCATCGAATAAACAGGAGCATTATAATTTGTTGTTGGAGTTTCAGGAAATTACTACAGCTATAAATAGTCTAAATACTTAAATTGTGCTATAATTTATGCAATCCAATGAACATACTTGCAATTTGCATGAATGCGAGAGGATATAGTACCTACATAACGGTACCATGACATCGGTTCTATATTAATTGCATCTAAACCTGAAGATCATTAAGCAAATGATCCTGAAGCTGTCTTACCATTTCGAGGAACTCAATGGAAGGGTGAATTATAATCAGACAAGTCATCCCCCAGCCCAGATGGAGGAAAAAAAAAACCAGCTCACATTGTATTCAATGAAGGAATTCTAACATGCATTTAAAGGTAGAAATTATTACCTCCCTTGGTCCCTGATTTATTCATTCTATCACACTCAAGGAAACATCAATCTCTTGGAGAGCAGTAGTAAAGATCCTATGACCTCACAGAAAATGGACTCCTACAGCAGCCACATGCTAATGTCAGCCACCTTCTTGCTAGAGGAGACGTTCCTAACAGATACAGAAGCTGAGAGCTGGAAAATGGGAAATCAGTGTGGGTTACAGCAGGCAGGAGATAAAGGACGTGAGGTGAGTGTCAAGGTGGTGGATCTATAGAGTAAAGGAAAGCAAGCGAGGATGTCATAGAGAGACAAACCAAACTGAATGCTTTCAAGTGGCTAGGAGCACAGCGTGCAGTAGAGGAGGCTTGAAGCTCTGTCTCTTGGGGACAGAAAGTGGGCATGGAGGCTCAGTAAAACCTGCACAGGTTTCTTGGACTGAAATAAAAAAAAAACCTTAAGAAAACAGTTTTTATTGGGTTAGTCATTCATTTCCAGAATAAAAATAAAATGAAGCGTGAATCAGTAGTTTTCTCTCTACCCACCTAAATGTCAGTAAGCATGACAGTCACCAATAGACACAAAAGGAAAGAGACAGAGGAAAATCAGAGAGTGAGCCCTCAAGGTCCTTGATAATATGGTAATCTCGCTCCTAAGGTTCTATTCATGTCTATAATCTTGCAAGTATGACAATGTGTTTGAGCATTCTGGTTCAAGACTATCAATCCAGGGATGGTCACATGCCTGATCAGCTCAGTATGGATCAGGATTTGCAGTGGTTTCTTGACAACCTTATAAATAAAACTCGCCATAAAAACAACTGTGTCCAATATAGACAAGCATGGAGAATGTTAATGTGTTTCTGTACTAAAATACATATCTACTCACTTTCTAGCCATCCCTGTTTTATTTTGTTCTTAGCAGCTGATTGTCTTCACAGTTTCTACAACATATTTATACCGTATTTTTTGAGTTGAATGACTCTCAGAAAGAAGGCTTCCTTTTCAGAGGGGTATCCAATGGCCTCTAAACAAAATCTCAAGCTGTAGTAAAGCTCACCAACTAATATACACTTCCACTTTATTGCTCGTTTTTATTTTTGAGATTTTATTACTCATTCATTTACAAAAGCCACCCTTAAGCTTTCAAAAAATGTCAATATATATAATATATTCCATAATGAATTACATTATTTAATGGGCAAACAATGAGTTGTTATCCCCAATTCCCCAATGCCCCCCCTCCCTGAGTTTAACACTGAGTTTTTAATCTGGATATTTTCTCATTTAAATGTCTTTCTACCCACACCTCCTAGTAGGAATGAGCAGCGAACCAAGAAAGGAGCACATGTGTAATGGAGGAGCCTGGGCCTGGGGGAGACAATCAACAGCTTTCAATTTGGCCAATTTTCCACTTAGTGAGGGGGTCCCCTTGACTGGAACTTGGGATTCAGGGCGATAGGCACCGGATCCTGTACTCTTAGGCTCCCAAGACAAGATGCACTATGGGACCAATTGACAGGGAGGCTACTAAAAATCGAATCCTGGTAATCCAAAATTGTGAATATTTGTTAACCTACACTGATCTCACTCTCCGATGGAGATTGTGTTTGTATCTTTCAGGATGCAGCGAGAGTGCTGGGGCTCATCTAACTCTACCAACCGACCGTAGGCCAATAGCTGAGATTCTGGCAAGAGAGGGACCACCACAGCCATACAATGGAGGATCCAAATGGAACGCCACAGAGAATGACGAGATGAACAAGGGGCCCACAGCCACAGCCATTAAATCAACAGAGGATTAGCCAGTGGAACAGAAACCAACAATTTTCGACACAAAGACCCCTAAGCTCACAACCTTAAAGCAAACTTATTACTCATCCACCACGACTCAGGGAACTATGCTGAAGAGGGGGCGGAAAGATTGTGAGAGCCGTGGTGGGGGAGACTATCCAGAGGTAAGGACAGGAGAACCTGGCTGATTACTAGTCTATCCATGGTCCCCTGTCACAAGGACTGATCCAGACGACCCATGGAGGAGGTTATCCAGTGGAGGGGGGAGGGGAGGGCAGAGGGGAATTGGGGATAACAACTCATTGTTTGCCCACTAAATGTTGTAACTCATTATGGACAATAAAAAAAATTAAAAAAAAAATTAATTGAACAGATAAAACATACATCTGCAAATTTTGATGAATTCTACTATATAAAGACATTTTTTGAATAAATGTATTTACTTTAAAAATGACTTCCAAGAACACCATAGCAATTATCTTCTCATTGCTGGGACAAAACACTTGACCAAATGCATCTCACAGGAGATGAAGGTGTTCTGGCATACAGCTTCTAGTGGAAGTTTCATCACGGTGGGGAAAGCTAACACAGGCAGAGGCTGTGCATCACACCTCCATAATATCAGGAATGACTTAGTCCATGTCCTGGGATGAAAGCCGGGCTGCATTACACTAAACATGGCCCCTAGCAACACACCTTGCCCAGGCCAGCTCCACCTCCAAAGTTTCCACCAGCTGAAGACCAAATATTCAAAACACAAGAACGTATGGGGGACAACTCATTCATATCATCACGATACTGAGGTACATTATATTATATTTTAAATATATTCTAAATATTTTAAACATAAACTTATCTATGATTAACTCAATCTTCAAAATAATATTATTTCAATATGCCTTTGAGCTTAATAAAATGAACATGCAACAAGAATATTCTATTAGTAACTTTTTGGCACTCAGAAAGTCCTCTTGAAAGCCAAATTCAGGAAGCCAACTGGAGCCTTCCCTGCCCTCTGTGTGCACAGTGCTAAACTCTGATCCCACCCCCCACTGCGCCCACCCACTCGAACCACACAGCTTTAGATGCTGACTGGCTATGGTCATGTTTGACGTTCTTAAAATCACTGTTGTGCATCCCTGCCAGTAATTACTGACACTTGCTTGTTAACTTAAAAAATTACTAAGCAAATTGTGTATTCTACACAAACAAAAGCAGAAAAATAGAGATCAATACAATGGCTTTTCAACTCCCACCAATAAGTTTAAATAGTAATTCAATATGTTTAAATTTTTATCAAATAATCAGTATTATCATTCTATTTATTTGTAATTTCATTTGGGAAATGTTTCTATCATCATTTTTCTCATTATACTAGTCTCTTACCAGGAAAACCAAAATGGATTGATGGATTAACAATGCTTTTAAAAATCAGCATGTAACCTGTATGATTTAATTTGTCTATTAACATAATAATACCACAAATATTTATGAAGCACTTGCCCTGCACTAAAATCTTGCTATAGTTATTGCAGGTGACATTTTAGTAGTAAATTACACAGATGAAAACATCTTAACCATTGTCATCTCTAGTCAGCTGGTATAAAAATAAACATTCTACAAGGTAGGGAGTTCAAACCTCAAAGAAGATGCATTGATATTTAAAAAAAATAAATCAAGGGCTTGGGAGATTGCTCAGTGGTTAAAGATACTTACTTACAAAATATATTGGTTCAATTTTAATTCCTGAGTACCCAGGAAAAGCCAGATGCACAAAGTGGCACATGCATCTGGAGTTCATCTGTAGTGGCAAAAAGCCCTGTGGTACCCATACTCTCTCTTTCTCTTTCTCTTTCTCTTTCTCTTTCTCTTTCTCTTTCTCTTTCTCTTTCTCTTTCTCTTTCTCTTTCTCTTTCTCTTTCTCTTTCTCTTTCTCTTTCTCTCTCTCTCTCTCTCTTTCTCTTTCTCTTTCTTTCTCTTTCTCTCTTTCTCTTTCTCTTTCTCTCCTCACAAATCAATAACTAAATAATTTTTCACAAAAGTTTTTTATAAATAAGCAGGGCATATACCATGAAAATGTATAAAATGGAGTGAGCATTTGAGGGACAGACAGAAAGTCTGTCTGAGAAAGGATCTTGTTGTCAACCCTGAATGGCGTGATAGAGAATTCATTCAGATAGTTTTCAGGCCTTGGACCTATGAACTCAAAGTGATGATTGAGAGATTACTGTGGAGGGCTGTTTTTGGATTTGTGTTTACTGTATTGTAAAGAAAAGTTCTAGGTACAACTGGAGAAATTAAGCCAATTATGTAAGAGAGAAGGGATAAAAATTACAGAATGTCTGAAATCTGCTAAAATGAAAGGTCGAAAAGAGCCTGAGAGAGAAAAGTCTGGATGCCTGCTCTGTAGGAAGAAACCTGAGGGAATAAAACAGTAGAGTGAGGCCACTTAGAAACCTTCTCTATAGCAACACAAGTGCAGTATGATGGCACCTTGGGTTAAGGCAGGACTCACATAATGACAAAAAGGAATTTGACTTTGGACATGACTTTTAAAGCTAGCCCTAAAATATCTAGAGGCAGGATATACCAGTAAAGTATAGCTAAAGATTTTGGCTTGAGCCACGGGCAGGGACAATAATAGTAGCTCGAATGAGGCAGAGTATTTTTAAATATGTGGATTGTATTATGGATAAAGGTGGTCAAGGGGATTTTTATTTCCTATTATAATCATTTTGAACATGTCTACAAGGTCCATGGACTGTCATAGCAATAGGGTAAGCATTGAAATAACATATACTTTTACATGTACAGTTTTTACAATTTAAAAAAGTATGATTTTGTATATGGCGTGGTGGCACACACTTCTAATTCCAGCATTTGGGAGGCAGAGATAGGAGGACTGCTATGACTTTGAGGCCAGGCTGAGCCAACATAGCTAATTGCAGGTCAGCCTGGGATAGAGCAAGACCATACCTCAAAAGAAAAAAAAATAATGTTTAAAACTCTTCAATAGCATAAGAAAGAATTTGATGCTTCAAACAAGTACACATTTTAGAGAAACTGAATTTGAAAATTGATTTTGTTTTGTTGTTGTTGGTTCTTTTACCTTAGAAATATTACACATGAGTTTTAGCATTTCTGTTAAAATGTGAAATATGCTTGTACTGTGTCATCATATGGTGAATATTACTTTAAAGTTAAATATTACACTCAGAACACTAAATACAGTGATTGTCCAGAATCATAAGTAAATATGCTAAGAACAACAAGGCAAACCACAATGATCATAACATAGGTTTTAAAGAAAGACTGTTTTGAGGGATGGAGAGATGTCTCAGTGGTAAAGTGTGCTTCCTGGCCAAACATGATGGCCTGACGGAGCTTGAGACTGGAGACTTGCAGAACTCAAATCTCCATTTCCCACATAAAAGAACTATGTGTGACAACACTCAAATGTTCAGGGTGGGCAGAGATATCAGAATCTTCCCAGTCTTGCAAGCTCCAGAATTAGTAAAAGTTGACTCTGCTGAAAACAAAGCTAGGCTAAGGAGTGATGAAGAAGGTCACCTTACCACTCAGGCATCTGAGGCTATGGTCCCTCATGGCTGTAGACAAGTATGTGGGCCACCGTGGGGAGGCATACACGTGCATGAACCACACATGCCACATTACACACACAAACACATACACACCAGCAAAAATGATGACTGTACTTCATATATGATGGACATTATTTTGATAAGCCTTTAACATAAATCATCATTTGATCCACAGAGGAAATCTCCACACTTGAAACTGTTAATATCCCATCACAAAATGACCAAAATTAAACTTATAGTAGGCAAATACTTTGAAGCAAATACTTTCCAGGCAGCAAACAGCTAGCTATTTGAGAGATAAAACCAGTTGAAGAAACAGGTTCAGGCCTCCAGGGCCATGGGCTTTACGATATCCATCATGACCCAGAAAGCTTCAAGTCTTCCTTGAGCCATCAAATCCCCAGAATATTAGAGTTAATGCAGTTTCACACAATTATTAGATTTCACTTTGGGGCAAAGCCCAGGACAGAATATATATATATATATATATATATATATATATATATATATATATATATATATATATATATATATATATCCCTGACCTAGACATTTGGAGATAGCTTTAAAGATGACTTGAGCCAAGGCGGAAAGGACTGGAGTCTGAAAAGCTGCTTAACCCTGACTTTTCACAGATTGTGAGGCAACATTACCAATTATTAAATGATGGAAACCATTCTCCATCTCCTGCTTCCAGAATATAGGACTTATCGGGCTGTCTCTGATGGCTAAATCTATGTTGATTTGGTTAAGATAGAATGTCTGTGTTCCTGGTCAGTACTAATGTAGCTACTGTGGTGCATGTGTGCTATCTACGTGCACAACATTTGCAATCAGGTGACTTAATGAAAAAACAGATTAAAGATGATAATGCAGAGGTCCTCATCCAATAAGTTGCAAAAGCTAAGCATTCCTAGAAAATAGAATATTTGGCTCAAAACTCTAAGTGATGGTTAATATTATCAATTGGACAAGGACTAGAATCATCTAGTGGGCAAAACTCTGGTTATATCTGTAAAGACGTTTCAATATTAGGCTATTTGAAGTAGAAAGACCGATGCTAAATATGCACTGTGTCATTCTGTAAGCTGGGATCCCAGGCTGAAAAATAAAGTGGAGAAAGCAAGCCAAGACCAGCATTCCCCCTCTGCTATCTGACTGCTTCAGTGATGTGTTCAAGCACCTCAAGCTCCTTTCCCTATGGGCTCTCCTTCATGAAGTGGTTGCTTATGCAGTCAGCTAGCAGAGGAGGAATCCTAGACTTTTTGTTTTCCCTCCCCCCTTGAGTTTTAAGCTGAAATAAATCCATCCTCCTTTAAATTTATTTGGTCAAGTGGTTTGTCACAGTGAGGAAAGTACTGACTACATTGTACCAGAAAATTCCTGCCTCTGTGCTCACAGAATTTAGATGTGCCAACTGTCAGAACTGCATGTGCTAATTCTGTAAGACAAATTTCTTTTTAAAAATTTAATTTTTAGGGGCTGGAGAGATTGCTAAGTGGTTAATGCACTTGCCTCCAGTGCCTAATGAACCGGGTTCAATTCCCCAGTACCCACCTATGCCAGACCCACAGGTAGTGGCCCTGGTGTTCTCTCTCTCTCTCTCTCTCTCTCTCTCTCTCTCTCTCTCTCTCTCTCTCTCTCTCTCTCTCTCTCTCTCCCTCTCTCTCTGTATATCTCTGATAGAAAATGAATAAATAAACTATTTCTTAAAAATTCAATTTTAGTGTATACATAAGAAATACTGTTATTACTTTTCTTCCCGGTTTAAAAATTATACTAAGTTTAAATGGCCATTTTTAACTATTTTAATCATAAAACTAACATGCAATGCCTCAGTTGTAGGTTTGGATGATTTATTAAAGTCTCTAATAAAATAATAACAATTTGATGTAACCCTACTAGTGACATCAATAAATGATCTTAGAAATGTCTAGACAAGGCAGTTTAATCTGATGGTGAGTTCTTCTTGCATGGTGGGAGAACAGGGTGACTGTCATCAGTACCAAAGAAACAAAACTGAATAAATTAGACTGCTCCTATGGAAACAGTTCATTAAAGTTGAAAAGAGAAAGACCAGTTCAAACATGAAACATATGAGTAGTGTTGGTAAGCATGAGGCCAAGTAAAGGTTGTGATAAATTTGTGATTTAACATTCAAGCTATGTTACACTACATAAGTAAAGGTAAACATTAAGGTTGCTGAGATGTTTACCAAATTTATTTGATGACAATCTGATTTCTAGGGACTCATTAACTCTTTTATGAAACAATATTCAAAGCAAATCAAAGGTGAAAAGGAGCATGCCATACTCCTCAGTGAAATGTGCACCACTTTTATTCTCCAGAGGAAGAGGAGGGTTTCACTGGGTTGCTGAAGCAACTTAAGTGTCTCCAATCAGTATGCATTCAAGACACTTGTAATTTATTTAGTCTCTTACATATAAGGCCAAAAATGCATATTGTCTCTGTATCTATCTGGAAGATAGGTCATCATCCAAGGGAAACCAACTTTAAGATCAGGAAAAGAATTCTAGTACAGAATACAAAACAGAACAATAAAGGCAAGACAAATTAAGACTTCAGTGGTATGACTGAGCCATCCATTCTTAATTTCAGGTGTCTATACAATCCTTTATTTGTTAATCCTTTATTTGAATGGCTATAATTCTAGACTAAGTGCACATAACATTGAAAATGTGCTTAGTGCATGGCTTATCATATGGGATTTTATTTGACAATAAGATTTTATCTCTTCATTCCAGGTTTATACTCAGAAGGAAAGAAGACAGATTACATAACCACATAAACATATGTATATATGTAGAAAAGATACTACAAATCTCTATAGTATAAAGATATAATTTTTCTTCCAATGATCATTTAATTCTTAAACTTGTATATTGACAAAGACATGGAGAATAGAATCTTCCAAATTCTCGACTGTTACCACAGTCCTTCTCACAACAGTGTTTATCACAGTAAAACACAGAAAAATACTACACACCTGTGACAAGGATGTCAATTGCAGCTGCTTGCCCCCATCTCAGTATCTGGATTCCATCACTATCAATAACAGACTTTGGCTTTATAAAACAACATCAAAACAAAGCGCTATTTGATCCTTTTAATAATGCCTTGGTGAAATGAATCAAGTTTTTTTTTTTTAGAAGAACTGATTTTTCTTACTTCTCTAGGAATGTAGAAATACTGTTTTCTGGTCATAGATATTGTAGCAATAAACTTTTTGTTTTAACAGATTAGGTTTTAATATTTAAGCCTGTTTTGGATATGTTTATAAAAATATTGTACTTGATTAAATAATTAGTAAAATTTGTCTAGTCACTAGAGGGAAAATATTCATTACTGTAAAAATAGGAGAAAATTCATAAGAAATGTAAGACAACGATGACTAGGATGTGTGGCTCTATATCAGACCCCAAGGAAATAAAGCACTAAGATCCACATACAGGAGAAAGTTTTGCTCATTAGAAAATAATAGGGTAAGATATCATTCCTTTCCAAAATGCAAGGGCTGTGGGATAATTGAACATGGTCAGCCAAGCAGAATTAAACTCCACAAGAAAATGAGAAAAAAAAGATTTAAAAGAAATGTGTAGTATAGTTAAGATCTTTTCCTAAAAATCACCATAAACAAAAGCAATGATTTCATTGTGCTAATGCTGAATATTTCAAAAGTTGGAGAAAATATCTAATCACTGTGTTCTTGGTGTAGTTGTATAGAGTCTGCATTACTTTTATTAATAGAATTTTATCTTATAAAATAAATCTATAGCTTCACATCATTATTAGAACTAGCTCATGTTCTATACCTATCATATATGTTGTTTGGATTATGTGTAGGCCAAGGTCTGATTCCACAGTGGCTAAACTGGTAATTGAGATGATTAGATATAAAGATAGAGTTCTAAGCAAATGGAGTAATTGCTAAAATGTGACCATCACTAAGTTCACACACACACAGAGCTATTACTCCATGGTTGTGTCAAAATAGTGCCACAGTTATCAGTAGTAGATGAGATTAAGTTCACCTTCACTGTGCTTTATTTAAATAAGTAATAATGCAAATGTTAAATTTATGAACATATGGAAAACACTGTGACTTTTTAATTTCCTGCTTTAAATGAGCTGTAATTGCTAAAAAGATTTCACATTTTTGATGTGTCATCAAAACACATGGACAGGATACAACATTGACGTTTTGATTTGTATTTCCCTAACTAACAGTGATGCTGTTAGTTAGGGAAATACAAATGATGACTTCCCGTGTATGGTAGGAATTGTCATAACTTCTTTGGAGACTAGTCTATACATGTTCTTTGCCATTATTTTAATCTGTTTATTTGGGTCTTGATACTGAGCTGTAGGAGTTTCTTTTGTTTCTTGGATATTAACCTCATATAAGATATATGGTTCACAAATATAATGTCAAAATCCATAGACTGCACAGTTATCTTTAAATTTCCATGTTTCATTTTGTTTTTCTGAGCCCAAGTTTTTCTTTTTATGTTCTCCCACTTGCTTATTTTTGCTTCCACTGTCAGAACTTTTAATATGATATAGAGTCATTGCCAAGTACAAAGTCCAAAAACTTTTCCATTCATTTTTCTTCTAGGAGTCTAATAGTTCCAAATTTAGATTTAGATTTAAAAGATGTATTTAAAAGACTATTTTGCATAATGTTTAAGGGAAACACCTAACAAATTCTGTTGATTGTTGGTGGCAATGTAAGCTGACAGTGCTACTATGGAACAATATAGAAGTTATCCAACCCATTAAATATAAAACTTCTATGCAAAAAATAGCCCATCTTTTAGATCTATACCAAGAGAAAGGAAATGACCACCTCATAACAATATCTACACAATCATGTTCATGTAACATTGTAATAGCCAACATAGAGGAAAACTGTAACACATAAATATAGAGTGGAGCATTATATAAACTTAAAAAAGAATTATGCCAATTGCAACAAGATGGATAATTCTTGAGGGGTATTATTTTCATGGTGATATAACTTATATGTAAAACTGAAAAAAATGTTGAATGTAAAAGCAGAATGGAACAGTGATTACCAGTTATGAGATAGATAAGAGAATGGGGATAGATAGGAAAAAGGGAATAAATCTATAATTATAGAACTTTAATATCTGAAGATCAAATGTACAATCTGAGGACTATGGTGATTTCAATGCGAAATGTCCCTCATAGTCTCCTGTATCTGTGACCAAGCCTCATAGTCAGTCTATATCTGGGAGCACTTTGAACCTTGATAGGCCTTAGAATGGTAGCCTAAGTTGGCCTTTCCAGAGCTATGTCACTCTTACTTTAACCTCCAGCTACTGATGAAGACATGATGCTCAGCCTCTACTCTGCAATCCTTTCCTTGTTATGAGGAAACTTCCACTTGTCAAAAAGATCTTATAAGCAAATTGTTATTATAATTACTTTAGAACAAGAAAAAAGTATATACAGAAAATCAGTCTATCACAATTTGTACTAAATTACAATTAAGCGTTAGAATGCAAAAAAAAATGCAGTGGAAATAGCGCACAATTCTAGCTATATATTGAGTGTCAGTGAACTTGAAGATTAATCTTAATTGGTACAGAAAAGCAGAGGTGGAGGTCAGGATTAACATCCACACAGAAAATTCAGTTGTGCTTGGGAAATACTGAGAGGAAAAATCTGTCCACAGCAAGGCTTTGACTACAGGGTGAAATAGTCAGAATTTAGGCAGAGGAGCCTCCAAATCCCAAAATTGTGTTACTGTAAACTGCATATTCCTAAAAAGAAGTTTCACAATACTAACTAGAGTAAGAGAATTGATAGGGAGAGGCAATCATCAAGACCAGATCGTCTAATTGTACATGAAAGTGAAACTTTTATTAAGGGTTTCCCTGAATTTCTCATTCAAATTATAAGACAGTTATTGTGAGCTTCATGTTATATACTTATATATTGCTGGAGCTTATCAAAGAAATTTACAATTTTTTTGTTTTCTTCCATCATATTTTGGTCTTTTGATCTTTTTCTTACAGGAAAAAAAATGCTCTGAACTACCATGGACCAGATTTCCAACTAAGGTACTGTGTTAGACAGACAGACTGTGGTCATTACCATAAATTCTTTAGAAAACCATTTATAGGGAGTCATCAATTATTTTGGCTCATGGTTTTAGAAGTCTGAGTCAATCATGGCAGGTCATGAAACAGAAAAGTTTATATCATGATGACCAGGAAGCAGAGAGATAAACTGAGAGAAGGTATATAGGAGTGGGCGCCTTACTTAAGTGGTAATCGAATGGTGCTCTCTACATTCTGGGTCTTCCTATTTTAGCTAATCCTCTTTGTAAATGGCTTCACAGACAAACTCAAAAGTGTGCTTTACTAATCTTGTAGTCATTTTTCACTTAATTCATCAATCATTATTAACCACTACCACTATATTGTCCACAAACAGCCAAGCCCCATATTGTCCATGAGTTACAGTAACCATTTCCTGCCCTTGGCTTCTTAGGGATCATGCTTTTCCTCATAAGGAAGAAAATTTTTCTAGCTGCTTTCAGAGCTCCAAATGCCTTCATCTCAGGCTTCTACCTTTATTCTAGATACTGTTGGTCTGCTAGCTTGCTTTTTTAAATTAATTACCAATCAAGTTCTCATCATGTTGTCCTTATAAATGCACCTGGTCTGTATTCTGCTGGAATTTCTCTTGGGCCTGGCCCCTCCAATCAGGTTTCTCCAGGGTGCTTACTCTAGCCAGTGCTGGAGCAATGCCCTTTAGCCAGATAAGGAACAATGTCATCCTGTGAGCCAGGGGATCTTTAAGCTGTCATTGTAGAAATTCAACAATTTTAAATTAATAATTGAGGAAACAAGATATATATTTGATAAAGTAATATATCATTAGAGAAGATTATATTTTGGAACCCTTGCTTCAGTTCTCCTTTATATTTTTTGAAAAAACAACTATTTCAGCACTTTTCTCAGGGCCCTCATTTTCTAAGCTTCCTAATTCTTTAATGTTGATATGTCATTTTAGGATGATTTCCTAGGTAATAGCTCAATTTTAGATATTTTTCCTTTTTAGTCACAATTCTATGCAAATATCATTCAGGCTGATAGAGCACAGTGGGCCCTGGAAACAAAAAGAGAAATAAACTGGTAATTTTTTGGTTGAAACATGAAAAATGTATTCTTAAAAAAATTGATTTTTAGCCGAGTGTGGTGTTGCACATATTTAATTACAGGACTCGGGAGGCAGAGGTAGGAGAATCACTGAAAATTCAAGGCCAGCCTGAGTCTACATAATGAATTCCTGGTCAGCCAGGACTAGAGTGAGACCCTACCTTGAAAAACCAAAAAAGAAAAAAAAGATGTTTATGCTTGTTTTCAAACAGGGTCTAGCTATGTATTCCAGGCTGGCCTATCATATGCTCTATATCACAGATTGGCCTGCAAGGCATGATTGTTCTTTCTCAAACTCCCAGTTCTGGGATGACAGGTGGACACCATCATCCTCTGGTTAAAAATTATTTGGGGAGGAGGATGGAACATTGAATCTAGTGTGAGGCAAGGCCTCTATTACTGAGCTATATTATTCAAATGTCAGGTGAAATATTCCTTATAACATAGAAACTTTACCTGCTAAAGTCGCCTCTTCTTCTGATGCTTTGTTAGGAGGAAAAGGGATGAAGTGGGAGGATAAGAGGATGGAATTGGGTGAGGTTGGTAGGATGGGAAGAGAGAGAGAGAGAAAAAGAAAAGAGAGGGCATTAAACAAAAATAGGTTTCATAGTTTCAAACAATCTCTATAAAGCTCTAACTTGTGGCTTTGACATACGTTGGAAATATCTCATTATCAAATGTCAGAATCATGAATATAACATTATATTACTGTGATCCTACTCATACTTTAACATATATGTCTGTTATCAAAATATTTTCCAATTCTGAGTTTAATTTTGTTACCAAAAAAAAAAATCTGACTTTAGTTAGTTCATGTATTATCAACAATTTGTGTAAAATGTAAGTTATATCTAATATATAAATAAACCAACCAGAATTTTCTGTTTAATTAAACACCACTGCTAGTGATGAAAAATTTTGTTCTATATAGTAGAATTTATGAAGACTGAGGATTTTGAATTTTAGTGAGAAAATTTTTTTTAATTTCATTAAACTTGCAATCAGATGTCCTGCCATCGTCTTCACTGTGTGATTCCCCACTTTTTTTTTCCTTCCTCAAACACATGAGACCTACTCAGTCACTCAAATGCACTGCACACTTCGAGTCAGTAATGATTCCATGCTAAGAATGCAGATCTACATAATTTGTTGTTTGCTGGTGTGCTTGTTTGCTTGTTTGCCTACAGGGTCTCACTCTCTAACCCAGGCTGCCCTTGAAACTGCTAGCTAGCCCAACTCTCAAACTTGATGGGATCCTCCTGCCTTCGTCTTCTCCGAGTGAGATTACAGTTGTGAGCCACATGCGCAGCTTTAGAGATGCACATTTGAAAGGATGACTGTGGGTGATTTTGCTTCATGTTTTCTCAGCCCACACATGAATAAACATGGGTACTATGAAAGCAAAGGTCAGGTATGATGTATGAAAATATAATTTTATCCTACACCCTAATTTCACAACCCTGGGTGTTTACTTGAATGCCAAGCTCTGGGCTCCATTTCAAACTAATTAAGTTAGAATCCCTTTAAATGATACTAATTTGTACCAGGTTTGAAGCAGTACCATGTAGCATCAATATAAAGCAACTGTAACTCATTAAAGTGTGAATCATGTTGACTCTGGTTTTAAAGGTAGAGATGTTGGATAGCTGCAAGATTCCAAGGCAATGACATACTGTTGTGTTTATGTTGGGGAAGGAATATGGCAATTACAGTGAAAAGCAGAACTCATATAAGTAGCTCCACAATTTCTCTTTGAATCTAAACATTCATTTTGACAATTCCAGACACATTGTGGTAGGAGGTAAGCCTGCTCTATGCATAACGACAATTTACTGAGAATACCATCCATGCCAAATTATACGGATACCACAAGCCAGTGAAATTTCTCTTGATTCGTGAAGTTTTCAAATGAAAATTGATTCTACTAAGTTGCTTATAAGGGAGCTTTTGTTCCCAGCTGAACAGGAACACTTTCCATTAACGTTACATCTGCACAGAGTACATATTCAACAAGCTTACTTTGTGTCCCGACAGTATTTTGCTCTCTTACTTTAGCTTGCCTCCTTGGCACATAAAGAAGTGGAAAGAGCAAACACAGTTGGCGTACATGATATTGAGAATATAAATATTTAAAAAGCTGTTTGCTGCTCTATCATGTCCAAAATATATCATAACATGTTCAAAGAGAAAAGTTGTTGGTAGCTTCTAGGAATTCCCTGTTAGCAAAATACCAGAGGCTTGTAGGAGTGCTGAATTTTAAGGGCTATAATAAAACTCTTCAGGTTCAATGTGTGTGTGTGTCTGTGTGTGTGTGTGTGTGTGTGAATTCATTTAATTTACAAAGCAGGCAACAGATGAAAAAAAGAGGTTAAGGCTGATTTTAAAATGTGTATAAAATATATCAATTTTAATTTGAGATCATATCAGCTTGACTTTAAAACTAAATTCTGTCCATGGTGCCTTATGATGTCTTATTGCTTACCTAGAAAAGGGGGAAAATCAATGACAGTTTATTGAAATGAATTCCCTACGATTTACAGGAACACAAGAGGATGATTGGCTAAATTCCTGACCATGTTAGTTGGGTGAAAGAAAATCTACGGGGTTGGGAGCATGGTTCAGCTGTAAAAGGTGCTAGTGTGCAAATCCTATCTGGCTAAAAGCACCTGATGTTTACTTGCATTGCAAAGAGGCCATGGAATGTCCATACATATGCATATATGCACACATGCACACACACAAAATAATAAATAATAAAATTTAAAAAAGATAATCTACAAGAATGCTGAAGACTGCTATATGGTAGAGACCGGTATGCCAAGACATGCTCATCGTGCAATAGTTGTGCTAACCCTAGGTGGGTAATCAATCAATGGCTTACCAATTGGCCAAGAGAGCCACTCAGTGGCAGGTAATCCTTAACTGGAACTGGGATCCATGGTAAACCCATATGAGGACCAATAACCTGGGCTACAAGGGGAAACCTCCACTAATCAGAGTTCTACAGAAAGGCTATACCAATTAGAATCTCACCAAATTAACAAAGTTTGTCTCATTTAACCTATAATGACCACACTCTCCATTGTAGATTCTGCTTGTATGTTTCAGAATTCAGTGAGAACCATGGACAACTCAACCCCACCAATAGGACCTGATTTCTGCCTGTTACCCTGGTAGGAGATGAGCCACCCCTAACTTATGATACAGAGCCTAAACAAAGCCTTTGAGGAAGTGGCCAAGAGACCTACCTCTAGAGCAAGTCCGATAACCTTGGAAAGGATTGTGGAGACAGACACCAGTGATACCTAACACAGTCCAAAGCAGAAATCCAGAGACTCTTAAGACCTCAACAGTAAAGGAGACCTAAAACTTACTCACCATGACTCAGGAATCTGAGTGGAAAGGGGTGGAAAGATTATAAAATTGGCTACTTCTTGTCCAATCCATAATTCCCCATTCTATGTACTGGTCCAGCAAGCCCACTGAGGAGGACCCCCAGTGAGCTGGGAACAGGGAAGAGGATATGGTCATAAGTAATAAGATTTGCTCATGCAATGTATCTAAGTATTGAAATAAATATGAAAAAGGAATAAAGAAATAAAAATAGAAATAAGGAAAATCTCATCAAGGGGTGAGAAGAGACCCTTCAGTGTAGAAAGGGAGTTCACCTTAGGAAACTTCATGTCTCTTATAAAACAGGGAGAGATTTAGGCAAGTAAGATCCTGACTGAAGTTTACACAACACCATCAGGAAATGCTGTCCAAGAAGGTAAGAATAGAATTGCCATGATCATATCCCTCTGTTGTGAATGCACAGTTGTAGGAAGGAGCTGGCACACTTGCAAGTAGAAACAAGTAAGGACTTAGAATTTTGGTTAGTTTTGCTTTCTTTTCTTTAAACCAAACATTAAAGCACAAGCAGTGAGCTAACCTGCTGGAAGTCAGACATATCTGGAAGCATCTGTGTCACAGTTAACAGCATCAGAGAGCATGTGCATGGCACTGTCCCTCTGTGGAACCGATTCTTTGTTTTCTTATAAAATGTAGATGCTATTAGCCACTACTTATAGTAAGATGCACACACAACAACACACAAACAAGGGTTGTGTGATGGTTTGGTTTGTTGTCAACTTGATCTTTTTAATTATCATGGGTGAGTCTCTGATGTTGTTCACAGGAAGGCAGCCCTCTCAGTAGAGGGCAGGATATAAGGATGTTCAGGGAAGTTGGAAATTAACATCAATTTCTGTGTGGGCAGTTCAGAAAGGAAATTCCAGAGACTCAGGAAGAATTAAGTCTGAGAAAGGGTTACAAGACCCCACCCTAAGGCTATAGAAAGACAATTCTCTCCAGGGTCCATGCCTGTTTTTGTTGTTGTGTGCGGTGTTGGTGATGGGTTTATCACTCTGTTTGGACCTGTAAAAGGGGACCAGCCTCTTTGGCTGTTTTGGAACTTCCCCTGTATCTGTAGCTTCAACAAATCCTTTCTTCCCCATAAACTGTGCCTGGTTTGGAGATTCATCCAAGTGGTGTTTGGCAGACTACTAAAGGTTGTTACTCGTATTAATTCATTCAACTAATTAGCCCTTATCTATTAAGTCAAGGCTAGGGTTTAGGCTCATGGAATTATGAGCAAAAATAGCTTCAAGAAGCATCAACAGATGGGAAATAGAGCCTTACAGTTAAAACAAACCTCAAGGTTGGTGCCAGTGGCTTACATCATGATATTTCAATTACTGCCACACTACCCAAATGATTGCACTCTTCCTGATTGCTTCTTAGAAGTCAGGAAATCAGCAATTTTCAAGATATAGGTGTATTACTGCCAATATAACTCTGGACTCTATATTTAGAAGGATAGACTGAAATTACTTTAATACTAGGAAAACATATAGTATAGAAATATACCTCACACATAGGATTTAACTAAGTGTAATTCTTCCATATAACATCACATATACCCCACACTGTGTGTTTGTTCAAATGTTCCTGGTCTACTGACTGTGAGTTTTAGGCATTAACTCAGGCATCTGAATGTTCAAAAAATTTTGCAGGCAGTGTTTTAATAATAATCTTCATCATCATCAAAAAATTGAGAATTGGGTTGGAGACATGGCTCAGCGTTTAAGGCACTTGCCTCCAGTGCCTAAGGCCCCAGTTCAATTCCCCAGTACCCACATAGGCCAGACCCACAAGGTGGTGACCCTGGTGCATTTCTCTCTCTCTCTCTCTCTCTCTCTCTCTCTCTCTCTCTCTCTCTCTCTCTCTCTCTCTCTCTCTCTCTCTCTCTCTGTATCTCTCTGCTTGAAAATGAATAAATAAAATATTTTTATAAAAGAGATCTAAACTTTAAAAAAATTGATAATTGTGTAAAGTTTGTTTAACTGGATAAAGCCACAATAAATGAGAATGCTGATAAGAAACCCTGTAAAACGTATGCTGTGTTTAATCTTTGTTTTTCCTCATGTATTTTCTGCATTTTTTGGTGGAATTTACATCAATACACTAGAAGAAGATGGTACTTCCTTTGAGTTAAAGGGGATGGATCTATCTTACTACTAAATCTGTTCTCTTTTTTTAACCAAAATCATTGGTCTAGTTATAATAGATAAAACGTTTCCTTATTATCCACAGGGGTTTGGTCCCTGGATCTCTTAAGATACCTAAAGTCAGTGGATACTCAAGTCTCATATAAAATTATGCATATAACTGTTCCAGTCAGATTCACATTGCTGGGGCAAATATCTAACCTGATAGTTAATGGGACAAATAGGTTAAAAGGAGGGAAATTGAACCTCAAGGTAAAAACAAACCCAAAGGTTGGTGTCAGTAACTTGTATAATATTTCAGAGAAGCAATTATCCTGAAAGCTACCTCCAGTTTACAAATCCAGGGGAAGTTACATTAACCATGAAGCTGTCTCCCTTTCATTTTTAAATTCCAACACCAAAAAAATAAAAATTAATATAAAAACATCACCCCCCCCCAAAAAAAACCACCAACAGCAGCAAGCACCTCCAAAGTTCAAACTCCCCTCCAGACCTTTGGGCTGGAATTCAGATAGGCCCCCAGTGACATGCCCCATCCAGCAGGCTGTTAGAGACTAAATCAGGTGCTTAATCTGATCAAAGCACCTGAGTCTATGGGGTCCTGCATTTACACTATCCCATTCAAACGACCACAGTAGCCTTTACAAAACCTTCATCATTCTTTAAATGATTTCTGCATCACCTATAAAACCTAATATAGTGTAAGCGATAAGCAAATATTTGTCATACTGTATTGTTTAGGAAATAAGGTAAGAAGAAAGTTATTCATGTTTAGTTCAGAAGTAAATTAGTCTCTATCTAATGCTAGCTGAGCTTATTAATATGGGTCCCTCGGGCTGGAGAGATGGCTCAGCGGTTAAGGCACTTGCCTCCAGTGCCTAAGGCCTCCGGTTCAATTCCCCAGGACCCAAATAAGCCAGACCCACAAGGTGATGGCCCTGGTGATCTCTCTCTCTCTGTCTCTCTTTCTCTCTCTCTCTGTCTGTCTCTCTCTCTCTCTCTCTCTCTCTATATATATATATATATATATATATATATATATATATATATATATATATCTGCTTGAAAATGAATAAATAAAATATTTTTAAAAAGACTTTAATATGGGTCCCTCAGAAACAGATGTCCATTTGGGGACAATATTATATAATAAAATATAATAAAACATCTATCTATGCATGTTTGAATGAGAAGAAACAATTGAAATGTAGGCTTCCTAATTCCTTTGAGAAAGCTACTATTGTCAATGTATCATATCTTTCACATATCCATTTATCTACCTCTCACTCTTTGCCTCCCTTTTTACTCTGTCTGTATCTATCAACCTATCTATCATCCATCCAATATCTATCATCTACTTATCTATTTATCATTATCTATCATTTATTTATTATTTATTATTAATCTATTATCTATTTATCATTTATCTATCTATCATCTATCTGTCTATCAACTATCTGTCATCTATCTATCTATCATCTATCTCACAGGAAGGTTGTGGGCACAGAAGGAGTTGTCTGATACCTTAAAACCATATCTGGTGTCACCTTTAAAAGATGGCTGATGAAAATATCTGTTTCTTTTTACTCTACAATGACGGCAAGCTTCATCTCAGTGTGCAAAGTGCAGAAAAGGAAAGAAACTCTGTTCTTGACATTGTTGGACCATATTTAACCATAAGTTCTGACTACCTTTGGAAGTCTAGTTCCAAGAAAAAAAATACAGTTGCTCCCTGTGTTCCATACTATGAGTGAGGATTCCTGTAGCTCCCTAATTGATCTTGTTGAGCATTTAAAAAATACATTAAAATTCATGAGAAATTATTTGAGGCAGTTGAGAGCAAAAATGCACACAAGCTTTGGCTCTGTTTTCAGAGGACCTTGGAGGATTTGGTGTTTTATTTTTTCCCCTGAGCTCAAGACCACACTCCTATACAGTCATCTTTCCCTTTGTGCTATTTAATCTCCAGATAATCTGGTTGTGCATATGTTCATGAGGTGGAAGATGGCTAGATTTATAATAAATTTTCCTGCCGCCTCCTTTCCTTCATTCATTTTCCCCACACTATGTCTTCTTTTATTCATCAGGTACCATCCATGAAATACAGTAACTGTCCAAAAATGATAGGTTGCCCATGATACTAATATATCTGTGATATAAAAACAAACATCTTCACTGGAAAGACTCTGATTCTGTGTGATCTAAGTGATTCTTAAAGATTCTGTAGTTGGCCTTTAAAATGTGGGTGCTTTTGTGAGATTTTTTTTCTTTTCATTTCTTTTACTACTACTTGGATTGACTATTGAGAACAGTTCTCTGGAGAGATGGCTAAAAGTTCTTGCTTGCAAAGCTTGAGGCCTGGGTTTGATTCCTCGGTGCCCACATAAAGTCAGATGCACGAAGTGTCCCATATATCTGAAGATTCTTTGCTGAGGAAGGAAGTCCCAACATTGGCAAATCCATTCTCTCTCTGTCTGCATTTTCTTTCTGTCTCCCTCAAATAAAAGAACTAAAATATTTTTTTAAAAGAACAGTTCTTAAGTCTAATACTCTCCCACTGAGCTACCTGGGTGATTAAATATGACTTGTTATAAAATATTTAAAAAGTCATTATGAAGTATAAAATATGCATTTCTTATTATTCTACTGTCTATGATTATGCAGATGGTAACCAATTCATAGTAACTTATTGCATATTTGGTAAGTCGAATAATGAGACCATGACATAGGACCTTGGAATGCAGTTCTTATTTTCTTCCTTCTGTGAAAATACAACAAAGACTTCTAATCTTTCCTAGCCAATCAATTCAGATATCATGGGATATAATAAACTCTATAATTTTGAAGCTGCAGAGTATTAGTTCATAGAATTAGCCAAGAAAATGATTATTAAATGATTTTCCCTTATTTGGTCAGACTTATTCATGCATTTTGGTTCTAGCTTAGCCTTGACGTACTATATGTATTTAAAAATAATCTATGATACACAAAGCACATTGGGTATGTATATAGTTAGTGTGTAGTACCATAAAGGATTTTAGATGTTTATAAGTCTTTTACCCAACTCACATAAGACTAAGGGCCTCATAGGGGCAGGCTACACTTAAGTTTACTCACCATTTGATCTAGTTTTTAGACCAGTTCTTAAAGCTTTGGATTCAAGACAAATTTATCAACAGAAAGTCAGTAAAAAGGGAAAAATGTTTGATGCAGCCGTTAGTTCTAGTCAATAAAATTCAACTCCTCCCTAGACCATATTACTGAATACATAAAAATGAAATCCTTTTTTCTTAATATGTGTGTATATTTACATATGGCATTTTTATAACTATATGTAATTTCCTGTCCTCAGGCAAGAGTGAAAAAGAATAACATTGAAATGTCAGTGAGTACTCCAATGACCATTTGATCCTGTCACAAATATTTAAATCTACAACTTTTAAACCAACTCCAGATACATCAATAGTGTTATATTAGATGAATGGTTTTATTAGAATAGAAATCACAGCATATATTTCCTATTTTCAGAAATGATAAAGCTCACATGGGCTTTCCTAGATATTTCTACACTGGGCTAAAACACATAAATTTTATAAACATAAGTCAGAGCATTGATAAGCTGGAGGCAGGTAGCCTATGTTGCCTTACTTTCATATTCTAGCTAGTATTAAAGACATTGGGGAAAGGTATAATTGGGATGCATTTTGTTATTTAAAAGAAGGACTTATGATCTTTAAGTTGCATGACTTGATTTCATGCAAGATCATGCAATTCAGTATTTAGATGGTTCACAAGTGTATTTTGTATATTCAATAACCCTCGATCCTAATATTACATCATCCTTATAGGCTAATTTCAAAACACATCAACTTCAACTCTTTAGTAAAAATTTGCCTCCACACATAGAAGTTGATTTCTCACATCCTCCAGGGACTCTGAAGTACCCTAGAACAAGTAGTAAGTAAAAATAGCACATATTTTCCAGTCTCATTTCTCATGGAGGATGCTATCATTCTTTGAAAAGCAATTGTTATATTTTAATTTTCTATATTGTCTTCAATTGGTACCAAATAAATATTTTTGGGAAGCTATTAAATATTAAAGATGAGAAAAATGAAATCTAATTAATTTCATGTCTGGTTTTACAATATTGTTATTCATGTAAAGTGATAATCAGGAGTTAAAACAAAGTTATCCTAAATGAACTGATGGGGAAATAAGAAGAAGAAATTTCCAAGGGATAAAGCAGATCAGAATTTAATATAAGTGAGTTATAAGAATTATGGATTTCAATAAAATTAATGAATTCATAAACTTCTGAAAATTTTCTATAATAAAGGATGAATCATTCTACAATGAGTATGCTTCTAAATGTTAAAAAGAGCCATGAACCTGAGAGTTTCTCTTCACTACATATGGATTGTAAATGGCCACCTCTATCATTGGTTTATTGACTCTGACAGAGGACAGTTAAAACTGTTGTGTCATGCTCTATGGATTTATTTCTGTGTGGAAGACCGCTTACTTCAACCTCAATCCACGTTCAAAGTGTGGACAAATGAGCTGACCAAAATCTGTTAAAACCAAAAGAAAAAGTCCTAAAAGATCAGCAACATTGGCACAAATCTCCGTGGCAACATCCACTTAATAAAACCACAGAATAATTGGAAATAAAATATTAATGTTGGGAGAGACTTAATGACTAACTGGCAAAAATCCATAGTTACAGCGGGTTAATGCTCACATTAAAAAATAAATGTGTATCCACTAAATCCTCTCTATTATCAACTAAATATTTATCTTTAATAAATTGTTAAGAAAACACTTTAAACATCAGAACACACATACATCTATATAATAATATTTATTCAGTATAATGAAATATTACAAACTACATGGTGTTGTATAACTTTCTTTTGTGAAATAAATTGCACATCCTTTTTCTATTTTATTTAGTGTATATGGACATATTAAATAATAGTGTATTTTGTGGATATATTTGTGATATATTTGATAGATCTCAGGGTTTCTCTCTTACAAATGAAACTTGAATGTTTTTTCAGATTCCGTTTCATTCATGTTAAAAATCTGAAATGAAACACATGATCAAGAACCTATAATCCTACGCATGATATAAACTATTTACACTTCATAAGCGAACTTCTTAAATAATTCTGCTCTGTCTTCACCTTGTTTTTAGTAATATATTTTCAAATTATATTTAACAATATTATATTTATACCTTTACCCCATGAAATTTGTTATTGATGAAATTATGATAAACAGAGATTAAGTAAAATTCCCCATGCCCATGTCCCAGTGATACAAAGAAGTGGTGAGTCATGTGCGTTGGCAGATGCAGCATCAGACTGACAAGCAGGTTTCCCTGTCATTCATGATATCTTTGGGTATAGAATATAATGAGTGGATAGATACTCTCACTATTTTTACATCATCTGATAAACATCATATCTGTGATTTTTCAATTAATATAAAAATTATCATGCTATTATTTATTTAAGAAGGTCATCAATATAGAACTACTAGGGAGTTTGAGTGTTATTTAATATTCTATACATTCTGTGACATTCTAAAGACAGAAAATTATTTCATTGCAAAATAAAGGTAGCTGACATATATGGGCATGTGTGTCTACATATCCAAGTAAGTATTTAATATGACCACAACTATTTCAACATGACATTTTGAAATCACATTTGAAGTTTTAGAGGCTATATTGTACAATATTATAGCTTGTTAAATATTTATGTTCCTAGTAGGACTTCAGAAATACTCAGATATTTTTTTAAATAGTGGTTTCCCAAAAATATATACCTACATATTTTCATTAATTAAAATATATTTAGAAATTCAAAAGATAAATAAAGGAGCAACTATATGTCTTGAAGGCAGATTAAATGTTTCTGTTGGATCTGCATGTTTGTTGTTTCTGTTCAAGGTAAAGTCTTTCTAATATAATGTTTTACTCATTCCAATTAAGCCAATACCAGAGTGTAGCCTCTGCCTGAATAAAGCCCTGCTAGGTTAAAGCACCCCAGACTTATTCAGGAGTGAGTTAATGACTGCTACAGAGGGGTTTTATACCTATTAAAATCGAGCTAAAATGAACCATTTTATTTTCTCAATCATTAGGACCTACTTAAAAAATACCGAGTCTAGCTACATTCAGGTGTTAATCACATGACAGTGTAATTTTCTTATCTGCAAATATGTGTCTCCCTGGGCTAAATTTTTCCTTAATTGGAATGTCTTTAAAGAACTCTACTGGGTTAAAAAAGAAAAAAAAATCCTAGTCAAGGTTTAACTTTAAGAGAATTAAACTGAGTGAAAGTTTAGCCTAATTCAATAAGGTTCATGGCTCATCTTCTCATCTGTTTTTTCTTTTTTCTTTTTTTTTTAATGTTTTAGGAAGGATTGGGGATGCAGCCGAGCATTAAAGCAAGAGTTTAGCATGCACAGCTATTCTGAGATGAGTACATCCAATGCAAAAAATAATACACAAACTGAGAAAACACACCAGGTTCACCTACCCCCACTATGGAGGTTGCAGGTGAGAATAAGGAAGAGACAAAAAAGATGAAACCACAGTTAGCTTAAGTCATTACTGTACAGAAACAATGAACAGAATAATGGCTAAGGTGGAAGCGAAATTCAACTATCTCATAAATGAAGTGGTACATAATCAGTTCACACAGCAAACAAGATTTTTCACCAGGCTTAGGTTAACTGAGGAAAATCAGAGAGAACTCAATAGAGAAATAAATGAATTGAAGGTGAGCCACCAACTATAGGATATCAATAACCATCTGACTAACCTTAATGAAAACATGATCAAATGCAAGAATGAATATCAGGAAACATTAAGAAAATCAAACCTCAACATGAACCTGGAAATCAAAAAAGAGATGGACACAATGCATAAAAATGCAGGAGAAAAAACAAAAATCAGAGCTATTAAATGCCTCTCTAGAATCACCCACTATCAGAGTTAATAATCTGGAATACAGAACCTCAGAAATGGAGGATAAAACAGAAGAAATTAATCAGGATTCTAAAATTGTTGAAAAATTCAAAAAAAAATCATGTGATCAAACTATGAGGGAACTGTGGGACACCATAATACAACCAAACATCGGGATGATGGGGATACCACAGAGAAGAAATCCATGGCAAAGGCACAGAGAACATATTCAACAACATTATTGAAGAAAAATTCCTTATTCTTGCAAAACAGAGAAGGATCCAGATACAAGAGTGTGATGGTTAGGTTTTGTTGTCAACTTGATCTTTTTAATTATCTTGGATGGATCTCTGAGGATGTTTACAGGAAGGCAGCCTCTCAGAAATGGGAAGGATGTAAAGAAACTCAGGTGAGCTAGAAATTAACATCCCTTACTGTGTGGGAAATTCAACTAAGGAAATTTCAGACTCAGGAAGCCATTATGTCTGGGATAGGGTTGCAAGACTTGACCCTAAGGCTATATAAAGAGGGAGAAAAAAATCTTCTCTCTTCCCCCCTCTTCCTGTTTGCTGTTCTGTGTGTATGGTGTTAGTGGTGGGGGTCCTCTCTATGTTTGGGGCCAGCCTCTTTCACTGTTTTGGAACTTCTTTGTGTCTGTAGCTTCAATAAATCATTTTCACCAATAAATTGTGCCTGGTTTGGAGATTCATCCCAGATTCCTTACATTATTTTGGACCACAATGTGGTAAAGCTAGAAACCAACAACAAAAGAAACAACAGAAAATACACTAGCTTCTAGAGACTGAACAATACACTTTTAAATAATGAATGGGTTGGTTGCTCAATAAATTGAAAAAGAAATAGCAATTTTTTTGAACTAAGAAAACACCAAAATTTATGGGACACAATGAAGGCAATTCTAAAAGAAAAAGTCATAGTACTAATGCTTTCAGAACAAAGACTGAGGAATCTTAAATCAATAACTTAACCACCCACCTAAAGACATTGAATAAACAAGAACAACCCAACCCTAGGAGCTCAAGAGAGAAAGAAATAAGTAAGATCAGAGCAGATATCAATGAATTGGAAACAAAGAAGACAATAAAAATACAGAAGAAATGGTTCTTTGAAAAAATAAGCAAGATTAATAAATATGTGACCAATTTGATCAAATGAAACAAAGAGAAATCCCAAATCAACAAAATTACAAATGAAAATCAAGAGGTCACAAAAGAAATGAAATTGGAAGAATCATCAGTACAAAATTCCAAAGCCTCTACTCCACAAAATTGGAGAACCTGGAAGAAATGTATGAAATGAATGAAAATGTATGAAGAAATGTATGAAATGAAACACCTCTAACATATCATCAGGGCTCAGGTGAAATCACAGAGGAAGTGGTGGTGAGAATAGCAAGAGTGCTGCTTCCACAACCTCTGCAAGGGTAATGGAGACAGACTCCAAGGATACTCAAAACAGTTCAAAGTAAAAACTCTACCTGTGCACATACACCCCCAAATAGTGAGAGGAGTCTGTATAGTTTCTTTTTCTTTTTTTTTTAACATGTATTTATCCAATTTGTTGAGCATCATTTGTTGATGGTGCTGTCTTTCCTCCAGTCAATGTTGTTGGCACCTTTTTCAAAGATCAAAAAAAAAAAAAATCAAAGAAGATACTCAAAACAGTTCAAAGAAGACCTCAACAATAAAGACTGCAAATGAAACTCAACTACAATGGCTCAGGGAACTTTGTGGAAGAGGGGGTGGAAAGATTGGAAGAGCCATGGTGGAGGTAATATCCAGAGGCACTGAACTCCTCATCTACAAAAAATCTGTCTGCTGCTTGCACAACTCATAGCCCTCCATCCCTTGAAGCATTCCAGAAATCCCATAGAGAAGGGTCCTCAGTGGATTAGGGGCAGGGAGGAGGGAAAAAGGAGTACCGACACAAGACTTCTACACAGAGAGTTTCTACTTATTAATAAAAATATGTTAATAAAAAGAAAGAAATGAAAAACTAAGATGGAGGGCAATTGAGAAAGATTCCAGATGTCAGCCTCTGGCCTCCACATGTACACAATAATATCCATTTTGATCCAATAAGAGGCAAGGCAAGGCTCTGACTGGGGAGGGGTTAAGGAGGAGCTTGGCAACATTGTGTGGGGTCTCACTCCTAAACTCTTACAAAAACACACACAGTGAGAGAGAGAGAGAGAGAGAGAGAGAGAGAGAGAGAGAGAGAGAGAGAGAGAGAGAGAGAGACTTAGTATTCTAAGAATAGAAACAATCACTTAAAAGAAAACAAAACTAAGCCTGTCTAAAATAACAATAAAAAAAATTTAAAAAAGAAAACAAGACAGGTATGTACTGGTGCATCTTTAATCCCAGCACTTGGGAGTCAGAAGTAGGAGGATAGCCATGAGTTCGAGGCCACCATGAGTTACAGTTCAGCCTGGGCTAGCTACAGTGAAACCCTACCTTGAAAAACAAAGCAACATAAAACAAAAGAACAACAAAAAAGACAAGATTTTCCTATTAAATAAGTACATATATATTTTAAATTTACTTAATGTGTCTATGGGCACACCATGGTTTCTTGCTCCTTCCTAGATGTATGTGCCACTTTTCAACCAGCTTTACATGGTGCTGGGGCATTGAACACAGACTAACAGATGTTGTAAGCAAGTACCTTTGTGATAGTTTAGGAGTGAGACCCCACACAATGTTGCCATGCTCCTCGTTAACCCCTCCATAGTCAGAGCCTTGCCTTGCCTTGCCTCTTACTAGATCAAAATGGGTATTATTAATTCTTGTTTCTTAAACATATACGTACTTCTGGTGCTTTCATTTTCTTAAACATGTATGGTTTTTTTTTTCCCCAAATTCCACACCCCAGTACCCTAACAGCAGTCAGGGTTATTTCTTCAGAGTGGGGATTGTGACAGGGTCAGGCATCTGCAGAGACAAACCCTCCCCTTGAGTGGGAGGTGTCTAGCTAGAGCTAAACCCTAGGGGCTAAAACTGATTGGTCAGATATAAACCAATCAGCTGTCTCTCTGACTCACCTGGGGAAAACTTAAATTAACTTCCCTAGAAGAAAGTCCATCTCTTCCCCACATGGCAGGCTAACAGAAGGACCTCTGACTCTCCTGGCCTTAGGAAGATAAGGCCTATTAGCTGGGATGGAGGCAGGCTCCAGACTTTTTTCCCTCATGATTCCCTCATGAACCTCTCCTTCTTATAATGGGAGCCCTCTGTATCTTTTCTTCTTCTGATTGTTTGCCTGAACAGTATAAATTCTGTTAAACTCACTGACATGTGTTTTTCCCCACACTTGTGGCTGGAGAACTCTGTAATTCCCCATGTTCCCTTAAATAATAAAGTCTCCCACTCTACCTTACTATCTTGTTGTCTATGATTTTAATTCTTCATAGACAAGAAGTCGGATACTCTTGAACTTGGGGTGCACTGAAATTTTTGCTGGGTGTTATTTAAATTCTAACCCTCTCCAACACCCTGTATCACCTTTAACCATCTCCCAGCCCCCAAATTTGTCTACATATCCATTGTATGGGCTAGGAAAACATGCATATCCACCTCATTAATATACAGATTTTCTTTAATCTTTAATAAATGGTAGCTTTAAATACACTCACAGATAATACATTATAAAATATAGTAATATGGCTATAACGACCAGAACTCGGCAGGAAAGAAGTCTTAGAGGTTGAAGGCAATTGCTTGCAAATCCTGCTGGCCTGAGGTTGATTATCAAGGACCCACATAAAGCCAGATGCACAAAGTGACATATGCTTTTGGAGTTCATTTTCAGTGGTTCAAGGGCCTGGTAGGCCAATTCATATGCCGTCTCCTCACCTCTCTCTCTTTCTCTCTCTCCCCCCTTACAAATAACTAAATAAAAATTGTTTGAAAGAGTAGCCCCGCTGGTATTTGTGTCACACAAAATAAAATACAGTTGTATTAATCTGTCAACATTACTACTGTATTAAAAAAAATAACTTGGATTTGTAATAGCTACTAAAAGAGTGAAGAATTAACTTGCTATCTATTTCTCCTTTAATATCATGAGTAGTGGTGATACTGATTATTGATAATTAATATCATAAACAACATGAGGAGAGAGAGTATTGGAACCCCCTTTCCTCCTCCGAGTTTGTGTCCTCTGATGCAAAAAGAATTTATACACAGGGACAGAAATGAATTTTGATTATACACATTTATTCTAATTTATTGATTTAGAACACGGGGGATTGGATGAGAAAGTCTCCCAGTCACCAGTGGGAAGTTACAGAGTTCTCCAGCCATGAGTGTGGGGAAAACACGTGTCAAAGAGTTTAACAGAACTTATATTATTTAGCTAAATAAGCAGCCAAAGAAAAGATAACAGAAAGCTCCTATTATGAGAAGGAGAAGATTAGGAGGGAAAAGGTCTAGAACCTGCTCCCCACCCCAGCCATTAGCTGGGGTTGGGGTAAGCTTTACCTTACTGAGGACTGGATTAGTAGTCTCTTTACTCCGTTGCCATGTGGGGGAAGAGAGAGGAATAGCTTCCTCTAGGGAAGAGAATTTAAGTTCTTCCCAGGTGAGTCAGAGAGACTGCTGATTAGTTCATATTTGACCAATATGTTTTAGCACCTAAATTGTAGCTCTAACTAGATACCTCTCACTCAAGGGGAGGGGGCTGCCTCTGCAGAGAGGTCTGACCGTCACAGTAGTAATTCTATCCTCTTCCTGCCTGAAGGAAAGACTGGAGGACTGGAAGCAGATAGACTTCGGGATGGGGTGCTTCAGCTTGGATAATGGTGGTGAGAGAATGTGACTCATGTTTGCAATGTTATAAATACCTTGGCAATACGAAAGAACTGTAACACTCTGAACCGAGGCAAAGCCTTAGAAGAATTGTTCCAATATTCTACATTGTCTCTAGCAGGGAACCTATGGTGAGTGCAGTTCATATGTAGTTAATTAAAATTCACAGTCAGGAATGCACACATTCGTTCTCAATGAAACCATTTCCTCAGTGTCCTGGATTCAGAAGCCCCCCCCCCCCCATCTGAATATGGGTTCTCTTGGGATTTCTGCTGCCTAGTGCATTTCCAGTTGTGAAAGAGGCTTTCTTAAAACTCTTGTTAAACCTTTTTATTGGTCCTTCCAATAATTAATTTCTGGTTAAATGTATAGGTTAGAAATTAGCACTAATATACGCCAAAGAGCCAATTCAGGGTATGTTCAAATCAGATACTATTAATTTTGTTGAAAATAAATGAAATAATTCATGGATTTAAAAATAGGTTTCTTGTGGAGGCAGAACAATAAAAGTAATAGAGACAAAGTACCATTTAGATAATTTAATCTTCAAAAACCAAGCCGGAGGACCTGCTTAAGAATTAGCCCTTACACTGTTCAGCTAGGAGCTTTGTGTTTTCTTTCTGTAATGATTGTATGGTAATATACTAGCAAGAGGTTTTAGAATGGTATTCCTAACACTATTGAGAGCCACACAGGAACAGTTAAAGGAGTTGCCTAGAGGCTTTACAGCCTCAGTACTATCTTCCTGGTCATGCTTCCAGGTTTTCCCCTTAAAAAAATAAAAAATAAATTGAAAAAAAAAAAACCTTACAATCTGAGCAATCATTGATCTATTTTTTCCAGAATGTCTCGTGCCTTCCTATTTTTGTGTTTTAATCGTTCTATATTTTACATAATAATACTCCAGTTAAATAACATTAACTAATTTACTACATTTCCATTTGAGTGCACCTCAAAATTTATTGTAGACATAAATTCACCCGAGACATACAATCAGATCCTTAGGACTGGATGTGACCTTTCTGTCACTTGATACCCCTCTCCCGATGATTACTTTCTGCACTGTGTTATGATTACTGGTGTGTTTGTCTGTATCCTTCTCAAGTACAGGAAGCGGTTGTTTCTGCAGATCACTAAGAAAGGGTAGATTATATTTGTGGAGGTCAGGAAAAGCCATCCAGGGATGGTCAGTACACTTCATTAAATGGAAGACCCTATTGCTCATATGTTGCCTGCAACATTCCCTCTATGCAAAACTACAAAGAACTTATTGTTGACCTATTATGCCTCAGAACACAATATTAATATGTTGTCACAGATGCTGACTTTATATTTATTATAATTTTTGGGACTGCTATTCTGAAACCTTACAGAGAAAAGTCAATCCATAAGTTATTTTCTCTAAGAACAAGAAAAGCTATATTCCTATAGGGATGATTCCTAATTATGCAAGCATTACTTACATTACCAATAATTTTCAAATAATAAAACATAGAGCTATTTTCCCCATAGAAAATGTGGTGATTTGTCAAATTATATATTGAACCTTTTTTTAAATCAAAAGCTGACAGCTAAATTACCCCAGCTTGTGTATTCAAACCAATCAGAAAAAAAAAAAACCTGACACAAAAATAATAGGTCATGATTTAATGGACATATCAATAATGCTATTAGTGACTGGAATGATGGAAAATATTCATAGATGCAGATGCAAATGTTGTATATAGTTTCTGAACTCTGTATGAAGTGTGATTATTTACATTACTTGGGAACTACTAAATGATTCTCGTTATCATTGAAGAACTCTTAAGAGGCATACATATATCAATACATATGTATTGAATTTGCTAAAAATATGTTTAAAATTGATATGTTTATCCCTGTGTTGTAAAGGAGAAGAGTAAGGCATAGTTAAGTAACTTGTCCAAAGTCACAGGCATAGTACAGTTATTCCCACGTGTACCAAACTCTGCAGGGGCTCAAATACCATCTAGAAAATGTCATAGCTTTTGCTTAGAGCCTAAACACACTCTTCTGACATCTACCACCTTCAAGTTTCCTATGTTAACTAACAGAGTGTAAAGGCCATGTCAATAGTTGTCATATTGCACTGCTTAGGGGATAATGGGAAAAGAAATTCTGTATCCATCTCATACATTCTAAAAAAAATACTTTATATCATTGGCTGATCAGATTCATGAATACACATCCCAAAGAAAATAACGGTAGACTGCAAATAATGGGGGTGCCATTTGACTCAGCCTGGTTGGCTTCTTAACCATGACACAAAGTTGCATTCCTTTAGAGAATGGTCCCTTCAGATACTAAAGAATGCCAAGATAGCTTTCTAAGCTTATGAAAAATAAAGAGATTAAATGTATTATATATTTCCTGTTCAATTATTGTTTCAAAATATCCACCATCACACATGTAATTTGAACACAGGCACCATTGAGAAATGGTCTGTCTACTTATGGCATTCATCACAGAATCACTTTCCTATTTAATATTGAAATTGATGTTAGCACACTTCTTAATATAGAGGGTATGATATATAATAATGTTCACATTTTTATTTCATTGAACAGTGTACTCTGAAAATGCAACATAGTGGAGAAAATGCTCCTGATATTATTGTTATTAATAAGTTACATTATAAAGGTTACCAATCCATGCCTTTCATGGTTTCTCTCAGGATGACCTGAAACCCTGCCCACTTAATGCTGTGTGTGTTATCACAGCAGTACTGGAATGATTTGGGAAAGTGGTTCTGCTGAATGCACGGTAAAGTACCTAATGACATCTGACCCTAAAAGCCAGAAGCTGTTCTGTGGTTCATTTCAATTTACCTATTTCCCAGGAATTCAAAACCCCTGACTAAAAATAAATTGGAATCTGACATGTTCTTGAAATTATTTTTAGTCACTGGTGTAGATGAGGAACACTAATTAATTGTGGACCCAATGGCTCCCTACAATTCAGATGGAGAGTTGAAGGCTGCCACTGTAATTACTGTGGGGCTATATCAACAAGCTAAATAAAGAAGGCATCAATTCTTACATGAAACGTGCTCTGTTTTCCATGAATTAGTACATGAGAATACAGATAATACCTTGTCATGGTTGTTATCTCTGTTCTGGAGAAGTAAAGTTATACTGTATTTTATTTCCCAAGTAGTGATTAAATAAAAGAAAGATGATAAATATGAGTTATTGTCCTCTTTAAAGTACAGCTTAATGAATTCTACACTGTCAAGTACAAGATTTAATGTCCTAAAATGATTCAGCCCAAATTCTCTTTCATATATGACTCATTCAAAAATTATGTATTGTGACTGTGCTTTAAGTAATATAGATCACAGACTCTGTCTTAATATAAATACTTTGATATATATTGGACAATAAATTTTCTAAGTCTACAAAGTTACCTTGAAGTGTCACCTTGTTTTCTTTAGGCTTAGGGAATGTAGCCAAACAAAAAATAATTCTTCAACCTCCTTGACAAAGGACTTTCCCTTTCTTTTTCATTTCAGTGACTCCGTTGGTGCTTTACCCTCAGAATTGATCAGAACAAATCACATCCAGGAGCAAGAACACAGTAGGTAGTACCAAGACCTGATATAGCTAGTAGAGCAGTTTCCAGCATTAGCATATTTTTCAATGAGTGTTTTAACAGTCGGTCTCCTTTTGTTTTCCTGTCTTATCTGTTGCTAATGGTATGCAGGGAGGAGAGACTAAGCTTGTCTTTCATCCAAGAGCCTGACTTTCTTTTAAGGTGATGATGATCACCTTCTCATTTCTAAGCTTCTCTACAACCCAGTTGTTCTAAAAGATTATAAAGATGATGGATTAAATGCCTCATTCTTCACATTCCTCTTAATTTCAGAGAATGATCCTTTCCTTATAGGTTTTATCAACCACTTTAAATATACCTGGGTTTAGTTTGTCCTATCTAGGTGATGTATGACCAACTAAAATAATCAAGGACTTTACTGAAAAAAAATAGAGAATGTAATCTTCCTATGCTATTGAAATTATATTTGATAAAAATCTGTCCTTTGCTCTGTTCATATAGTTTTTGTTCCTTTTATACAAATTACATAATCCTAAAAGGACATTATTATAATTAAGTAAAATTAAATCTATTGCACTTCATTTTAATTTTAAATCCATCACAACAAATGATTAACCTTTATAATACAACCTGAAAATTAGTACCCTTTATTGAGACAGAGTCTTGCTATGTAGTCCAGGCTGGTCATACAACTGGATATTCACATTTATCTTTTAAATGCTAAATTCAGAAGTATCGCCAGCAAGCTTGATTTCAGTACAAGCTGTTTATGCTCAAAACTTGAACAGTCTCCAATGTCCCTTTTTCTTTCTGATAACATCAACCAGTAACGAAATCTAAAAAGAAATAAATTTTCCTTTTATTTCTAAAGTAATTATAGGAAAAAAAATATTTTGCTCTTCTCCAACAACATATCGCTTTTACTGATGTTAGAATTTCAACACCTTGTCATGATTACTGAAAAAATGATTCCTGGTACTTGGCGCCAACTGAGAGGGGTTCGCGAGCAGAGCCCTCCCGCCCCCACAGGCTTCCGCCATTAACCCCTGGGGCGGATTTTTGGCTCTCCGCGGCGGAGGTTTCATTGCAGGGCTGAGACCCGGGCCCCTGGCCTCTCCTGTGCATCGGCTTGGGGTCCACAGCAGGGTACCCCAGCAGAGCTCAGCTCTGCAGGAGAACACAGAGTGGGCTGGGCCACGGAGGTTTGGGGTCTCCGCGGTTCCGGGCAGCTTCCAGCGCTGCAGGGGAGCCAGCAGCTGTGTCCTCCCTCTGAACCGCAGGCTCCACCCTCATTCCCTCCTGGCAGATTCCTGGTACTTGGCGCCAACTGAGAGGCTTCCCTGTGGGAACAACCAGTCCTCAGAGGCGGCA
>PVHP010009883.1:0-49142 GCA_004024765.1 Zapus hudsonius | reverse complement strand
ACCTTCAGAAGATACTTCACGAGATATCCCACGTAGATGAGACAAATATCTGACCTCAGGAAAGGAACAGAGAACAAGCAAGGTAACACCAAAGAGATAACAAAACAGCTCAGATACCAACCTCCATATTCTCTCCAACATGGCAGGGTTTAAAGCAAACCTCACAGTTATAACTTTGAATGTAAATGGACTCAACTCTCCTATAAAAAGACACAGGATCACAGGTTGGATCAGGAAAATGGACACTTCCATCTGTTGCCTTCAAGAAACACACCTTATCGCTAAAGACAGCAACCTACTGAGAGTAAAAGGGTGGAAAACAATTTTCCAGGCATGTGGAAATAATAAAAAAGTGGGTGTAGCTACTCTAATATCTGACAAAATAGACTTTAAACCAACAGCAATAAAAAAGGACGATGATGGTAACTTCCTACTCGTTAAGGGAACGATACAACAGGAAGACATTACTATAGTAAATATGTATGCACAAAATGCAAGGGCCCCTCAGTTCATTAAACATAAATTACTCAAAAGCAAAGCAGATATAGATGTCAACACCATCATAGTAAGAGACTTTAACACTCCACTGTCATTCCTAGACAGATTGTATAAACAAGAGACAAGCAGGGAAATCAAGCTGCTAAATGGCACCATTGACAAACTAGGGATAACAGACATCTACAGAACATTTCACCCCAAGGACACAGATTATACATTCTTCTCAGCAGTGCATGGAACTTTTTCCAAAATTGACCATGTACTGGGCCATAAATCATCCCTCAGCAAATTCAGAAAGATCAATGTAATCCCTGCATCATATCAGACCACAACGCATTAAAGCTAGAAATTAAAAATGGGAGAGGATCCAAAAATTTCAATAGATACTGGCGACTGAACAACTCGATCCTGAACAATGAATGGGTCAAACAAGAAATCAGACAGGAAATCCAGAACTTCCTAGAAACAAATGATAATGAGGACACAACCTTTCAGAACTTGTGGGACACAATGAAGGCAGTTCTAAGGGGGAAATTCATTGCACTAAATGCCTTCATAACAAAGACAGAGAAGTCTCAAAATAACCAACTATCCTCATACCTAAGGTCATTAGAAGAGATGGAAAAATCCAACCCTAGGAGCTCGAGATGCAAGGGAATAATTAAGATCAGAGCTGAGATTAATGACTTGGAAACAAAGAAAACCATTGAATCAAAGTGATTCAAAGAGTTGGTTCTCTGAAAAAGTCAATAGGATTGACAAACCCCTGGCCAACTTAATCAAACGAAAAACTGAGAAGGCCCAAATTAACAAAATAAAAAATGACAAGGGGGAAATCACAACAGATCCGGAGGAGATTGGAAGAATCATCAGGTCATACTTCCAAAACCTCTACTCCACAAAATTAGAGAACCTGGAAGAAATGGATAAATTCCTGGACACTTACAAACTTCCAAAGCTTAGACCAGAGCAGATAAAGATCCTAAACAACCCGATAACATTCACAGAGATTGAATCGGTAATCAAGAACCTCCCCAAACGGAAAAGCCCAGGTCCAGATGGTTTCTCAGCTGAATTTTACCAAACCTTCATCATAGAACTGAAACCTCTCTTTTTGAAGCTTGTCAGGTACATAGAAAAAGAGGGTAGACTCCCAAACTCCTTCTATGAAGCTATCATCGACCTAATTCCCAAACCAGGCAAGGATGTAACAAGAAGAGAAAACTATAGACCCATATCCCTGATGAACTTGGATGCAAAAGTCCTAAACAAAATCCTAGCAAACCGAACACAAACCCACATCAAGACTATAATTCACCCTGACCAAGTCAGCTTCATCCCAGGGATGCAGGGATGGTTCAACATATGCAAGTCAATAAATATAATTCACCACATTAACAAACTCACCCGCAAAAACCACATGGTCATCTCAATTGATGCAGAGAAGGCTTTTGACAAAATTCAACATCACTTCATGTTCAAAACCCTGGAAAGAATAGGCATAGATGGACTATACCTCAACATGATAAAAGCAATATACAGATCTCCTAAAGCACAAATCATCCTCAATCGGGAACAACTCAAGGAGTTCCCGCTTATATCAGGGACAAGACAGGGATGTCCACTCTCACCACTGCTATTTAACATAGTGCTTGAAGTTCTAGCCCAAGCAATAAGAGAGGGGAATAGCATAAAATGGATACAAATCGGAAAGGAAGAAGTCAAACTATCCCTCTTTGCAGATGACATGATCTTATATATATCAGATCCAAAGAACAGTACTAGTAGTCTCCTGATGGTGATCAATGCCTTCAGCAGAGTGGCAGGATACAAAATTAACACACAAAAATCAGTAGCCTTTCTATATACAGAAGACAAACTTTGGGAAAAAGACATCAGAGAAACTGTCCCATTCTCTATATCCTCAAATAAAATTAAATACCTGGGAATATCACTAACCAAGGTAGTGAAAGACTTATATAAGGAAAATATTGAAATACTTAAGAGGGAAATAGAGGAGGATGTGACGAGATGGAAAGACATTCCATGCTCATGGATAGGGAGAATCAATATAGTGAAAATGGCAATCCTGCCAAAAGCAATCTACAGATTCAATGTGATGCCAATAAAAATCCCAACCTCCTTCCTCACAGACATTGAAAAAATAATCTCAAAATTTATCTGGAAGGGTAAGAGACCTCGAATAGCTAAAACTATTCTGAGCAAAAAAAATTACGCAGGAGGTATCACCATACCTGACTTTAAAACATACTACAAAGCTATAGTAACTAAAACAGCATGGTATTGGCAGAAAAACAGTCTGACCAGTGGAATAGACTCAAAGACCCAGATTTAATGCAAGTAACTTCAGCTTCTTAGTCTTCGACAAGGGTGCCAACAATGTATGCTGGGCCAAAGATAGCATCTTCAACAAATGGTGCTGGACAAATTGGATAAACACGTGTAAAAAAATGAAAATAGACCCACTCCTTTCACCATGCACAAAGATCAACTCCAAATGGATCAGAGACCTTAATATTAACCGTACAACCCTGAACACCCTGGTAGAAAAAGTAGGAGGAACTCTACACGAGATAAGAGTAGGGAACAACTTCCTGAGCAAATCTCCAGTAGCCGAGGAAGTGCAACAGTCACTTAACCAATGGGACCTAATCAGGCTCAAAAGCGTCTGTACAGACAAAAATACCATTCTCAGAGTCAATAGACCCCCTTCAAACTGGGAGATGATTTTCGCCAGCTACAACTCAGACAGAGGCCTAATTTACAGAACCTACAGAGAACTCAAAGATTAACAACAAAAACCCAAACTGCCCCCTCACAAAATTGGGCACTGATCTCAATAGAGAATTCACAGAGGAGGAAACACAAATGGCGTTCTCTCACCTGAGGAAGTGCTCAGCATCCTTAAGCATCAGGAAAATGCAAATCAAAACGACAATGAGATACCATCTCACCCCTGTCAGAATGGCAATCATAAAGAAAACCAAGAATAATCATTGCTGGCGAGAATGCGGGGAAAAAGGAACCCTCATTTACTGCTGGTGGGATTGCAAACTTGTTCAACCGCTATGGAAAGCAGTGTGAAGACTTCTGAGCAGAATGGACATAATCCTTCCAATGGACCCAGCTATCCCTCTACTAGGCATCTATCCACAAGATGTCACATCTTGACGCAGAAACATTTGTACAACTATATTCATAGCAGCTCAATTTATATTAGCCAAGAATTGGAATCAACCCAAATGTCCATCCATGGAGGAATGGACAGCGAAACTGTGGTATATTTACATGTTGGAATTTTACTCAGCTGAAAGGAAAAATGAAATATCGAAATTTAGGAAAAAATGGTCTGACTTAGAGCAGATCTTACTAAGCGAACACTCAAAAGAACAGAGAATTGAATGCTGCATATTCTCCCTCATATGCAGTCCTTAACCAGGATAACCATTTTCTTTATGCAGACTAGTAGAAAGAAGAGAGAGGTTATGAATGATGGGTAAGGGATGGGGGGAGGGGAACAGCTTAAGCATGAGGCTGAACCAAATTATGTTCAAAAACATAAAATCCTCATGAGCATACTGTAACCTAGTGAGCAAGTAGTGGGTGTCGACTGGCAAGAGGGGCCATGAGTAGTAGGGGAGAGAGTCTAAGCCTGTGAATAATTGATCAGTCTGACAACCCCTGGTCCCAGCTACCGGTTCCTTCCCTCACTGAGCTGTTGACCAAAGTGACCCATGGGGTTTCAAAAACAAGACAGAATTCAGTCAAGCTCTTGAAGACCTCCCTAGGCCTGAGGCAAAACCCTGTTGCTGAAGAAACCACAGAATGCCCTCGATCAGCATCGAGAGACCCTTCAAGGTCCAGAATGGTATCCAGCCCCTAGATGGTAGTTCATGCAGTGCTAGAAGGCACTGCATAAGCTGCCAGGAGAAGCTGATCAAGACGCTGGAGTAAACAGAGATCACTGGCATGAAACACAGACTACGGCCATGAGTAGGCTGACCACACCTTCTACTGGGAGAGAACAGTGAACCAAGAAAGGAGCACTAGTGCAATGGAGGAGCCTGGGCCTGGGGGAGACAATCAACAGCTTTTAAATTCGGCCAAATATTCCACTCAGTGAGGGGAAGCCCGTGACTGGATCTGGGGATTCAGGGCGATATGCACCAGATCCCATACTCTTGGGCTCCCAAGAAAAGATGCACTTTGGGACCGATTGATGGAGAGGCTACTAAAAATAGAATCTAGGTAATCCAGAAGTATGTATATTTGTTAACCTATACTGACCTCACACTCCGATGGAGATTGTGTTTGTATTTTTCAGGATGCAGCGAGAGAGTTGTGGCCCATCTAACCCTTCCAACCGACTGTAGGCCGATAGCAGAGATTCTGGCAAGAGATGAGCCACCACAGTCATACCGTGGAGAATACATATGGAGCCCCACAGAGAATGACGGGATGAATAAGGGACCCACAGCCACAGCCATTCAATCAACACAGGATAAGCCAGGGTGACAGAAACCAACAATTTCAACACAAAGCCCCCTAAGCTCACAACATTAAAGCAGCCTTAATACTCACCCACCACGACTCAGGGAACTGAGCGGAAGAGGGGCCGGAAAGATTGTGAGAGCCGTGGTGGGGGAGACTATCCAGAGGCATGACACCCCTCAGTAACAACACACTTGGACCAGAGAACCAGGCTGAGTACTAGGCTATACATGGTCCCCTGCCAGAAGGACTGATCCAGAGGATATCCAGCTGATTGGGGATCAGGAGGGGGGGCATTGGGGAATTGGGGATAACAACTCATTGTTTGCCCACTAAATAATGCAACTCATTATGGTCAATAAATATGTATATTTAAAAAAAAAGAAAAGAAAAGGCCAGGGCAAAGTAAAAAAAAAGCCAGACACAAGGTCACCTGTGCATTTGTGAACCACATGCACCTGTGACAATGGGAAGCAGAGCAGGAACATCTGAAGATCACAGTTAATCTATTCTGATTTTGATTTTATGTGTGACAGTTCCTTTGCAATGGTAAGAGACTCTGTCACAAAGCTTTTGGAATACAGATAACTTGCAGTTATTTGACTTCATCACCTGTACACACACAAAATAAATAAATAAATAAAAATAGATAATTTTTAAGGGGTTTCACCTCTCAATACTGCTCCAATGGGTGTTAAAAAATCACAAACTGATCTTTAGGGGACACATTCAAACCATTAGACAAACTAGGCATATAATTATAGCTCTAGAGGTATCATGAGTTCTAAGAGATTTCCCAATTCAGGTGCTGGCAAACTTCTCTATAAAGAGCCAAGTTCTAAATGTTTTGGGCTTTCAGAGACACTTGCTGTTTCTATCATTTCTCCTTCCTTTCCCTCTCTTCCCTCCCTTTTTCCTTTTCTTTTCTTATAATTATGGATGTAGAGAACATTTGGATTCATTTTCTAGGACTATCATAACCAAGTACCACAGATCAGGTGACTTAAATAATCAGAATCCCAGGCTTGAAGGGATACATTTGAGTTCCAGGTGTCAGCAGGGCTTTGAGAGGATATATGTGAGATCCAGGGGTCAACAGGGCTTTGAGGGGATGCTTGTGAGATCCAGGTGTCAGCAGGGCTTGGAGGTGATGCATCTGAGATCCAGGTGTCAGCAGGGCTTGGAGGGACTGCGTCTGAGATCCAGGTTTCTAGTGGCTTCCTGGCCATCTGTGTGGTTCATAGGTGGTACAGTTTGAATATATCCTCCAATGGTCATTTATCTGGCACTTAATCCATGATGAAACAGGTTAAGTGGTAGAAGCTTGGAGCTGGTGAGATGTGTCAGTGGGTAAGAGTGATTGCTACACAAGCACGATGCCCTAAGCTCAGTCCCCAACATCCACAGAAAAAGCTGGGCATGGCCCACATACCTATAATGCCAACACTCTGGTGCATAGATGCTGGAGGATTCATTCATCAGCTAAAGTGTTGTGAGCTTTCCAGGTTCCATGAGAAACCCTGTCTCAAGGAAATAAGGTAGAAAAGCAATAGAAGACATTCAATGTCCTCCTGTGGCCTCCTCATGCATTTGTACAGGGCACACACATCTGCACACACACATGTGACTGCACCACACATGTGTGTGTTCAGGCAAGTATACACACACACACCCATATGAGAGACAGAGAAAGGAAGGAGAGAGGAGCTTTGAGAGGTGATTAACTCACAAGGGCTCCATCCTGGTGAATGGGTTGATACCATTTTCCTAGGAGTGGGTTTCCAATAACCCATGTCTTCTAGCCCCTCGCCTGTTTTCCTGCCCACACTCCCTCTTGCTCACATCCTGTCTCAGCCCTTGGCATTCTGCTATGAGATGATATGGCCTTCACCAGTGCCATAGCATCTCATAGCAGACTCTTAAAACCATGACAGATAATTATTTTTATTTATAAATTACAAATTACTCTGTTCTGGCAGTACAAAGTGAACTGGCTTATAGAAGCATCACCTTTAAGTCTGTCTTTCTGGTCACAGCGCATGTGGAGATGGCAATGGTCCCTTCATATAAGGACAGTCATGTCAGGCTCAGGATGCTCCTTCCAGTATGACCTCATCTCCACTACTAAGTACAGCTGCAATGGCCCTATTTCAAATAACATCACAGTGAGAAGTGCTAAGTGTTACGTCATTTCAAGAAATGAAATTTGGGGGGTGAGGGGGAAATACCATTTAATCCATAGGTCTCTATTAGCTCATATACCACACAAAAATCAGTCCTGGCCTTTTCAGTAAAGCTATTTATTCTAAAATCCTATACTTTGTCATCTTTTTTTGACTTATTAATTTTCTCTTATTTTCTTTCAATTAGAAATTTTTTTAAATCTATCCCTAGGCTAATTTGGAACTCACTCTGCAGTTTCAGGCTGGCCTCAAACTCACAGCAATGTTCATACCTCTGCCTCTGAGTGCTGGGATTAAAGGCATGCGCCACCACGCCTAATCAAGTAGCAAATTCTTCTTGAGCATCATTCTTGACACCGGGACCTGGAGGTTAAAAAACACTGCTTAAAAATTATTGCCCTGCTGGGTCTTAGAGTAGAAAAGAAAAAACAATCCATCCACAAAATAGGTAAGCACAATTTACATGCTTGGTGTCAGAAAGGAAAATGTCACCACGTTGAATTCTAATGGTGTGGTCAGGGAATGTGTCACAAAAAAGTAAAGACCTAAAGGATATGAGAGAGCCAGTCACATGGGTACTTGGAGATGATAGGGGTGTGCCTCCCAAGGGTTCATGTGTTGGGCTCATAATCCTCAGGGTGGTCGTGGTAGAAGCTGGTGGAGTTCTTGGGGAGTGGTACCTAGTGCATGTTAAATGATGATTGGGCTTGTGACCTGAGAAAGGGTAATGTTTCCCTTGAGACCCCAGTTAGTTTCCATGAAAGTGGATAGTTTTACAAGAGCAAGAATGGCCTGTCCCTATTCTAGCTTCCTGCCTCACTGTGCTACCCACCTCCCCCTGCCCCCGTTGCCATGGCCTCTGCACTGAGCCCTCACTGGAAGCTGAAGAAATGAAGCTGATCAAACTCGAGTATTAAAAACTCTGAACTGATGAGCTAAACAATGTTCTTTTTATTATGCATGACTCAGCCTCAGGTATTTCCTTATAGCTATAGGAAATAGACTAGCACACAGTGATCGCTTCCAACTGATCATCTGGGAGTCACTTGCTTTTAGAAACCAGTTGTCCTCACCATGCTGTGAGGAGGCCCAATTGAATCCAAGAAGAAAGGCTCCATGTGAGGCCCTGTATCTGTGTTCCGGTGGGCAGTAGCTGTGGCTTTACCACCACTCACTCGTGGAGCATGCTGCCATATCCCCAGGTTGCAGTTCTCCTCACCTGAGGCTCTCTCGACATTACAAAGGAAAGACAGGGACCTTCACTGTGTCCTGTTCGAAGTTTGATCCACAAATACAGCAAGACAAGTAACACGATTGCTATTTTAAATCACTGAGTTTGGGGGGGTTTGTTCCATGGCTGTAGATAAGTGATATAAAGAGAGATATGCTCTTGTAAGACACAGCTGAACCTGGGTCTTGAGTTTCTCAATGCAGGTTTGTTTCCACCCCAATTATTACTATTACCTTTTATATCCTCAGGAACCAATGAGCAGTAGTTGAACATAATGCAGCCTAGAATAATGAACACGCCCTTGTCTCAGATACAAAACCAAACCAACAAGAGTAGAGAACACCAATAAGCAACAACCATTTAATGAGCACCTGTGAGGAACAACACTTTTGAGAAACTTCAAAGTCTATAAAACATGCTCTTCATTTTCAGAGAACCCTCGAATCTGCTGAGAAGGACTCAAGGGATCTATCAGGAAGGAGGTGGGCACGCAGATCCTGACCCTTGGCATCCCAGGCCCAGCACAGGAACAGGAGAGAATCCGGAGTCCTAGGAATTTTCCCCATGAGTAAAGACATTTCAGATGGGGCATGTATAGAAAAAAAGGTAAGGAGGACCTTGTTGTAGACAGGAAATCTATGAAGAGAAACAGTCTTGAGGAAGCCATGTGGCGCATGAATTCAGTAGGGTTCATCTATCATAAAATAAACTAGTGGGGTTAATCTATGTTCCTTTTTATTTCCACAATGAACTAGAAAATTTGTTTCTATATAATTATAATATGGAATTTCCTGCTATGTTCAAGACACTCAGATTATAGCCAAAGGATGTTCCATTTTATTTTTAAAAAAATAATGAAAAAATATTTTTAAAATTTATTTGCAAGGGGCAGAGAAAGAGAGAAAGGAGAGAGAGAGAGAGAGAGAGAGAGAGAGAGAGAGAGAGAGAGAGAGAGAGAGAGAGAGAGAATGTGTGTGAATGAATAGGTACACCAGGCCCCCTTGCCACTGCAAACCAACTCCAGGTGCATGCACCACTTTGTGCATCTGGCTCTATGTGGGTACTGGAGAATCAAATCTAGGCCAATCCAGAGTGGCAAGCTTTGCAAGCAAGCACTTTTAACTTCTGAGTCATCTCCCCAGACTATTAAAAATGTTGAAAATAGATTATATAGCACTTACCGATATACAAACTGATATTTTAAAAACCAGCCTTTTTAAATTTAATATATTATGAACATGTTTATGTTAAACTTAATTCATGAAGCCAGTGAGAGGTTTCTTATAGTCTAGGCACATTTATTGCATGAACATTTTATTACATATCGATTTCACCTATGTTTCAAGAACCTTCTTTCTCTCTGTGAGTTCAACGAGCATCCACTGTGACTCAAGCACCATTCTAGACATCGGGGACACAGAAGAGAATGCAGCAGACAAACTCCCTCCCATCTTTGCATTTGCATTCAGAAAAGGAAGACACATGAGAATAAAACTGGCAGACATGCACTAATATAATATTAGATGGTAGAAGACTCATATTTCCCCTACCATTATTTAAGCATGATGGGAAGAATTATAAGAGTTTTGTAAACTATCTTCTATTTCCTTTAGTTTGTATATTTACCACAAAGTCGAATTTCATAAAACGAAACACAATCCTCATGGACAGTGTAGACTGGGGTGTGCTGTAACTGCACCAGAAGCTTTGGGAAATCTGTCATGTTTCCATCGTCTCCTGCTTCCAAGTAGATAATCTCCAGGTATGCTGACTTACAATAGCAATTTATTATCATCTCTTATGATTCTATGGGTTAGCTGGGCCCAGGTGGGTAGCATTAGGGCTGAGCTGGGCTGAATGTCCTGGCTGGCTTCTTCCTCATGTATTTGGAGCCTCACCTGGATTGCAGGAAGTGAAAGAGGTGACCAGCTGTAGGTCTCTTTTCTCTATGTGGCTTCTCCACTTTGCTTCCCCGGACTTTCCTGTGGCCTGTTGGCATTGGAGTAATTGAACAGAAACCCATTCCTCCAGAGCAAACTTTCTAAGTAAGCAAGGCAGAGACTGATTTCCTATGGCCTTGCCTCAGCAGTCCCTCAGTGCCACTTCCAGTATATTCCATGGTTGTGCAGAGACCAGTTAGATCCGGTGAAGGAAGAATCTTCACTAGGGCGTCACAACCAAGAAGCATGCAGGAGGCGACCCCTTCGAGATGTGGCCTAGGGAAAATGAACCAGCATTGTCAAAGCTCTGCACAAACCAGCCAAAAGGTCCTTGTCCAAAACCAATCCATAGTCACAAGCCTGCTATCTCTCTGGTGGATGAATGCTAGAAGTGGACGGAATGATGACAGATTCTCTAACCCCAAGGTATCACTTCTTGATGGGTGGGGTTGGTAAATGTAGAAATCCTTTTTAAAAAAAAAACTTGTCTCTTGTTTCCAGAAGGCCCGTAGCATGTCTGAACACCAATTCCACTATATACCGTATTCTGGCTGCCCAACTCTATAGGCTAGTGGTTGTCCTGGCCAAGAATTATCAAATGCTTATTTTGGATTCATTGAAGTCATGTTGTTTTCATAGACCCCAGAGAGCAACCGTTATCTCCATTTTATAGATGAGGAAACAGAGGCACAGAAACTAAAAATTCAAAAACAAGATGATGACAGCCTCAGACGTGACCCTGGGAGGGAAAGCCACACAGTTCAGAGCCCATCCTTATAACAGGTGGTTGCTCCATTTGAGCAAAGCATGAGACTTCCCTGGGTCGCAGTTTCCTTGTCTGTAAACAAGAGCTTATCCCCTTCCCTCAAAGGCAGTGCTAAGAAGTTTCTCCCCAGCTTTGACACTTACAAGCTATGTCACCTTGCACATTCGTTTAACCTTTCTTTCTGAGCCTGGCTAACCTAATGTAATAAAGGGGTGAAGCATGTTCTTGTGGGGAACGATGGCGTGCTGCATAGAAGGTCAGTGTTTGGCATAAGGGGCTATTGATATGTGCTATTAATTAGCATTAATATTCTTACTGTTTGTGTTGTAACACAATTTTGAGATTCTTCACTTTAGTCTAATCCCTTACAAATCTCCTGCTGAGATGGTTGTTTTGACTGATTTCCACTCTTCTCTTTCTTTCCCACCCAGGAAACAGCTGCACATTTGGGCAGAGGGACATAAAAAGTGTTGGTTGCCACCACAGATGCCTTGGCTGAGGACAGAAGAGAGCAGCCAATATTCACAGAGGACCGCAGATGTTTTCCTTTAACTTGGATGAGAGGGGCCATTATAGACACAGTGTGGGTAATGCAGACTTTTGTGTTCTGAATGGCATATTGAAAAATACACATGCATTCATCCAACACTTGTTGAATACCTACTCTGTGCTGAGTTGCCTTGGCAATACAAAGATGAATAGGACATGCTCCCTGTCCTGTTGGACATGGAAACAGACAGGGAGACAACACAGCGTCGTTAAGCACAGCTCAGTAGGAGGAGTTCTATGTATAGCAGAAATAACAGCGCTTGATCTCAGAAGGGAACATTTGTCAGAGAGGCTTGGAAAGAGACCAGGAAGGCTTCTTGGAGGATGTGGTATTTTATCAGGACGGTAAATAATGAAAGGACTTTAATGAGCAGAGATAAAGGAGAACAAAGGTCACTCAAGGTAGAGGAAATGAGGTGAAGAAGATATAGCTGCCTAACTAGAAGAGGGGTGGGGAGAGGGGTGGCAAGCCCCCTGTCTGGCTCTCTCACTTCCATGCACACTTCCCCCTAGTTCTGTCACTTTTCACCTGCTCCGTTGAAACTTGCTGGATGAGGGTTCTGGAAGTCTTCACCAACAAAAACAGGGCAGGAGCAACTGAAATGTATTTTTCTCCGACTTGTGGCCATGGCTGTCTTTTCTTTCTCCTGGGAATGGAAGGAGGCCCTGAGGTGCACTTAGAGGCAGAACAGCAGAAGCTGTAGGAAGATAGAACCAGCTTGGGCTTCAGCAAGGGGTAGGGCGCCAGACCTGGACTGCAGGCGTCCTGACAAGCATACACCTCTTTGTACGCAGTTTCTCACTGATGTGGTGTTACTTGCAGCCCAAAGTGTTTCTGGTTACTAGAGAGGGTAAGGGTAATGCATAGCATATAACACTCAAAGATGAGTGGACGCCATTGTATGAATGGCCGTAAAGACCACCTACAGAATGACTATCCACATGGAAAAGACAGGATCGGGGTGTAGCTCAGTAGTGAGCAAATGCTTAGCATGCATGTGGCCTGGATTCTATCCCCAACACCACTAAAAAGTAAAACTAAAATCCATGCCTTTTTTTAGTAGGCTATAGAAACTGAAGTTTTAAGAATAGTAAGAATATGGAAACTATGTGAAGGAGATTTATCCAGAAACAAATAAAGAGTATTTGGAATCAAAGAGACTATGAAATAATCCTAATGGTTGCTGTACTAACTAGGGTCTCCCTGCTGTGATCTCTAACACACACACACACACACACACACACACACACACACACACACACACACACACACTCGTATATATACCTTAATATATATAATACCTTTTCAACTTTTTAAAAGTGCACTTACAAACCTTTGCTATATTACTAATGCGTAATATGCAGTCTAACTAAAATGACACTTTGCTATGCTTGGGAAACTAATCCCATAAACCCCTTTTGCAACCGAACTGTGGTGTCTTATTGCCTAGTTCTCTTTTCAGAATGAATGTGCTAGCATTCTGAAGAGACAGAGCTGGGGGTGGGGAGCAGGTGAGGGAGGGTTCATAGGAGGAACTGATGTGTCTTGACAACTGTGTAAACATGGCAGGACCGTTTTCTAGTTTGATACTCCAGGATAAGGCCTGTGTTGTGGATATTTCAGGACAGAGAATGAAAAGCATTCAGTGCCCAGTGGTGGGCCTCTGCCTGTCAGAAGCTGAGTCCTTAAGAACCTTCCAAGTCAGGGCACTCACTTCTGGGAAGACTTCCTGGGGTTGCCACTTGGATTGGAGGATGTAAAGATTAGTGCAGCACTCCTGAGGACCTCCCAGTTCGTCCATTTGTAAATATTTGCTGAGTGTCTCCTACTAACTGGGCTTTGTATAAAGGAGAGAAAACACAATGAGGTGAACTCCCAGCCCACAAGGGAAAGACAGATAACTTCACCAAGGTAAAGAAAGCAAGGCTGATAGAGGCTGCTAGGGAAATGTTGGGAAGAGGTGGGAAGTTGGAGGGAAGTCTGGGAAGGCTTCACCAGGAGCCAGAAAGCATGCAGTGGGGGTCATCACACCCAGTGACTGCGGGAAGGGGAGTGTGTGTGATGAGGTGGATGAATGCAGCCCTAGTGAACACCTGCAGCTCACTTGCACATTGGCTTACCCTCTGGGGGTCCTGTTGATACTCTGTAAAATGGGACCATTTTCACAGGGGCTTGATGAAGATTCAATGAGGCAGTGAGTGCTTAGCACACTCACAAACATAGGAAATGCTCAGTAAATGTTAGCTCTGGCTACCCAGGAGTCCCAAACCAGGATCAGATTGGTGGAGAGAGACAGGAAATCCAACTGAGAGCAAACTGCAACAGGAGAGGCCCAGGGTGACCATGAAGACCGGTGGGCAGCCTTGGAGGAACAACAGAGCATTGAGTCTTTAGTTGATCTGAAAAACCTTTCTTAAGAAAAGAAGAAACACTTAAATTCAGTTGGCATTGTATATTACAAAATCAAATATTACAAAGCCATAACTATAATAAAGTATTATTAGGCTACGAAAAATATTTGAAGCGTTTTTAGAAACTAACCCTGAAGGTGCTGTCCCGTCCCTTAATTCTGCACAGTGAGCTGTTTCTTTCAGCACATTGTCTCGCTCATCCCATTGGGTAGCATAGTAATTTTTCAGGAAGTCATATATAACAAGTGTTTATGAAGATTTACTGAATGTAAAGCATTGGTCAATGTGTCATAATAATTTTTAAAACATTATCTACTTATTTATTTATTTTTTTAGTGTATGTGTCACTCCTGTGCCACAGTGTACCTGTGGGAGTCAAAGGACAACTTTTGGGTCAGTCCTTGCCTTCCACCTCACTTGAAGCAAAGTCTCTTGTTGATTCATCGCTCCACGCTCAGGCTTCTGGGAAAGTCTCCTGTCTTCCCCTCCCTTCTCACTGTAGGCACACTGGGATTACAGAAGCTCACCTGAGCTTCCCACTTTTACAGGTCAGGGGATCTGAACTCAGGGACTTAGAGTTGCAAGGCCAGCACTTTATCCACTGAGCCATCTCCCAGCCCAGAGTGTCATAATCTTTTGCATAAAATCCAGGTTTGTTCTAAAAGGTTGCTGTTGTGCTAAAGAGTTCCAGAAAAGAAACATCTAAAGATATAAAAGTAATTGAACTTATAAATGACTAAATGTGCAACTACTAGTTCTTTTTTAAATTGTATAATATCTGAAAACAAACCAAATCCAAAGTTAAATTTTTCTCACAGCATGAATGGTCCCTATCCATTCAGCTGTGGAGCCTTGTCAGTGGGAGGAACAAAGATAAACCCCTGAGGTGACCAGGAGATGGTTGGTTCTCATGAACATACATGAAGTTAAATGTTCACCAAGACTTTCACAGTTCACTCAGTCTGGAAGAATTACATCAAATAAAATCATCATAGACGCTGTGGCTTCCTTCTATTCTAAATGCTGATGTCTAGGCATTACACCCCCACTTAACAGCAGTTAAATTCTGGAGCAAAGCTGAGGTTCAACTTCAAAGCTGTTTCTACCTCCACCTTGGCTTCGTAAACCACCTGATGGCTGATCTAAACTCTGAGCATAGACATACTGTTAGATTTGCTTTCTGGACTTTTCCCCTATTGTTTTCCCTCCTGGGCTATAAAATTGATAAACACTGACTATAGAAAATTTAAGAAAAAAAGCATAAAAATGCATCATACTTATTTTTTGTATATGTGTGTGTAAAGTATGTGGTGTGGTGTATGTGTGTGTCCACACACAGACAACCTGTGCACATGCGTGTGAGGTCAGAGGAGAACATTGCATGTCCTCCTGTCTGTGGCTACTTTCTTGTTACTAGGACAAAACACCTGACCAGAAGTGCTCATGGGAGGAATGGGTTTATTTTAGGTTTACAGTTTTAAGGGGGAAGTTTCATCCTGGCACGGCAAAGCTAAGGCTGGGGATCATATCTCTGGGTTGAAGTAATCTAAATACTAGCCTTAGAGCTGGGCTAATAAACATCAAGGTCTGCCCTCAGTGACACACCCCCTTCTGCAAGGATCTACCTTTCAAAGGCTCCACCAACTGGGGACTGAGTTTGAGGTTTAATCACAAATGCACGAGGCTATGCCAGAGCAATTTACATTCAAACTGCCACATCTTCTATTGCTCATCCATGTATTTCCTTGAGATGGAATCTCACTAAACCTCGAGTTGCAATTTTTTTGGAGCCCCAGCATTTCTGTCTCTGCTCTCCATAGGACTTGGGTAAAAGACATGCATGGCCATACTCAGCTATTTATATGGGTGCTGGGGAGTTGAACTTGAGTGCTTTCAGGCCCTCTCAAGACCACTGAGCCATTTCCCCAGCCCCTACTTATAATTTTAATAGTCACTTCTAGATTAGGTTGCCAAGGTGAAACTTTGTGTCCTCACTCCAAAAGCATTGTGTTCTCTTATGAGTTGAACTTAAAAGGGAACTCAGTGGTGCAATCTTTGTTTTGTCCACTTTAGCATAGAATGAATGAATGTGTTCTGTGATAAGGACAAGGGTTCCTTTTATTTTATTTTATTTTCTAAATGAAGGTGACAGGTGAACAGTGCCATATATAAGCAGACTCTTGTACTTGTTCAGAAGGGTTGCACATCTTAGGGACCTGTGTATGTTACATATAAATTGCAACTTGTAAATCTCAACCCACTGTCTCAACTTTCTACCACTGTTTATAGAGGACCAGTGGATTGGTCATAAGCTGATTTAGGTTGTAGGATCTAAATTTGTGTCATCCGGCTGGCACAGCAAGTGCTTTTAATCACTGAGACGTCTCTCAGCCCTCTGTATCTTTTCATAGGTCGTATTACATATGGGCTTCATTGATTTGTAAGATATTCAACACTGTCTCATTAAAGACGTTAGCTTGCTCTCTTGATTTTCTATGGGAAGCACTTCCAGTAAGATGCACAAAACAGACCAGTACAGTTAAATGAAATCTCTCTATTACTTTTCAATCTCTCCATATACTTTAAGTGATTTTTAACATTACAATACAAATAGGAAATGTTGGTTTGATAATACAGACTTTAAAATAAGACTAATTTGTAGTTAAGTGAAGAGATACCTGTGTTCTGACTTTCAGAACTCCAGAACATTTACCTACATTTTTTCTTCCTTACTTCCTTTCTTTCTTCCTTCCTGCCATCCTTCTCAAGAAAAGGCTCTCTTTGGGGAGGGTTTGAAGTATCATTTCAGAGGCCAAACATTCCTTATGTTTATTATTTCACTTGCAATCAAGCAATATAAACTGTTCATGAGCAAGTCCCCTTAACATTTGGTGAGCCTGCCTTCCTGATAAAGCCTAGGACAGTAGAAGCTAGGGGCAGCCATCATTTATTTTTACATAACTTTCTTGATGTACAAAGGAAACGTACAATGTGATTTAAAATATTTATAACTATGAGGGAATACTCACATTGCTGAAGCTGGGAAAGAGCCTATCTGTAACTTTTCTGGCCATTAAGTACACAGGGAAGATGACACTCTGTACAGGGCCGAACAGAGGCCCCTCGGCAGTCCAGGACACCTGTTTGCAGGTGATCTTACCTGATTGTTAGATCTCCAATCTTATCAGAGTTCAACTACCTGGCTGATTCTTTTTCTGCTTTGTTGATACCCAAACTAGCTTTTTTCCTCCCTGAGAATGCTAAAGCCTGGGGCATGCTCTGGGTATTCTTAAGACTCAAATGTCATTACAGAGTTAAAGACCTCTGAGGCCCAGGTAAAAGGAAGACAAGGTAACTCACTCACCCACAGGAGATCCTTTATCAAAACCAGTCCGAGAGACATGGAATGTATTAAAAAGTTTAGAGAAACTTCAACCATGCAAAGCCAGAGAAAGCATACTAGGATTTTAAGGTAGGAGAAAGTTCTCATTGTAATAATTTATCTTTGAGAGACCAGTTTAGTTTTCATTTATCAAGAGCTTACCATTTCCTTCTTAGGAAAAAGTCTTTGAGAGATATATTATACCCAGGAGAGCAGTAACAACATCTTTTTGTTTATCAGTTTCAACTGAAAAGTCCTCTTGGAGATAAAACCATTTCCAGTGCTAGGGGCATCATGGGCCGCATCTGGCTGTGCACACAGGTGGGAGATTTGGCTTTGTTTACAGCTCCAGTAATGGCTTTAGCTCAGATCAAGGGGAAAGTTCCCCCAGAGAGAAATACTTCTAAATAAAAGGGAAAAATAAGATTGCACAATGTCCTTTGTGCTACCAGGAGGAACTCAACTCTGTACTTCAATAAAAGCTGGTATTGGGAAACTCGAAACAGCTGGCATTGGAGATAAGACAACTCCAGTGAATCCTACTGAAGACAACTTAAGATTTTTTGAATAGGTTTCACTATTAGAAAAAGAAAGTGAAGGGAAAACTGTGGAAGGAAAGAGACAGAGTACCGAGGGATAACTCTATAGTAAATGTGGTCAGAGAGCAAGATATGCTTAAAACATTTGCATCTTAAGGAAAAACAATAAACATCTAGCTCTTTAAAGACTTAAATTTGACTCCCTTACAAACTCTCTCATAAGCAAGGCAACTTGAGGTTGAGATGGGGTGACGTTTTGGAAGGACTTGATCTCTAAGTAACCGGAAGTTGGGGTCTTTCCACAGCATTATCTCGGAATTCGTAGGAATGCCGAATCCTACGTGGTGCAGCTCACTCCGGCCATCGAAGTGTTGGCGGCAGGCAAAGCCCTCTGCAGAAACATCCAAAAATGAACCACTCTCAGCGCATAATCCCTTCCTCTGCTCTACAAGGTTCTGAAATAAGTGAAAAAGAGAAAAATGCCCAAGAGGGCATGTCCACATCTTCTTGCTGCGAAGTCCTGACATGTGCTCCGGCTTCGAACCCTGAGTGCAGCCGGGGTGTTGGACTCAGTTCTCTCCCATCTTGTTCGCAGTGGCTGTTGCTCATGCTTCTGGCCAGGTGCCCTGGGCCCGTCCAGCCAGGAGGGTGGAAGGTAAGCCAAACCCTTGCCAGGGTTCCATCAGCATTCAGCACCACCTGCCAGAGGGCCGTCATCCATGGTGGCCCAAGGCGTTGTTGTTAACTCATCTAGTGGAGATTGTTTTTTTGTTGGGGTCCAGAGAGTCAGAATTCATGAACCACCAATCCAGAACTTCAGGGGAGCTACTTCAGCTGGGGGGTGCTGTTGGGGATTTTGGGGTGCCTCATAGTCATGGAAGTATTAGGGTGTGGTGAGAAATTAGGAGGTTGCAAAGCCATTGTAGGATGCCAGGTAGAATTATCCTTTGATGTACTCTGGGGTTTAAATTGTTTTCTTTTCTTTGATACATTTAAAATTAAGATTCCATGTTAATCCCTAATTCATTCCAAGATCAAGCTTCTATTTTAGCTACCTGAATGAGTGATGTTGGAATGCTTTTAGGGAAATGAAGCCATAATGAAATATTTTCCAATTACATTAGATATCTTGGGGGCATGGTGGTTAGGCATGGCTGTATTCAGTATGTAATTTTGATTTTCAATCAGAAATCATTTTAATAATCAGGAAAGAAGCACTTATGACAATAGCTCTACAAAAATGAAGAAAAGAAGGAGGTCTAGAAACCACAATTCACTTTATTTTGAGACTATAGACTCATGAGTTGTAAAACTCAAGAAGATTAAATATTCTGCATAAACACATGGTATTAAAACGGGTCAAATACAAACCAGCTGGACAAAGCGGAGACACAGGGAAGGGAAGAGAAGGAAATCCAAGGTCTCCCAGAGCTTTGTCTAGACTGAAAGCTATAAGGAAGTCACCCTCCGCTCACATGGGACTTCTTATGGGCTGTGTCAGAAGGCCAAGGACAGCTGATCTGGGCTGCATCCAGGTAACACTCTGAGGTAAGATGGAGCATAATGAGTTACCCTTCTAGACATTCCCAGCTCTCAAACCTCAGGTGTTTTCTCCCTAGTAAGGAAATTAAGGAGCACAGTAGTGACCAAGGAATGATGCTGAGGTGTGCCATCTGTTTGTCAGGCCAGCCTGGATGTGCAACATCGACAGCCCTTAGCTTCACAAAGGAGACATTGTTTAGGAGAGAAAAGCTGCCACTATTTTTGTGAGAACTGTGTGTGTGTGGGGGGGGGGGGGCTTCTGGGAATCAAATCCAGGGTCGTGTACATGCTAGGCAAGTACTTTACCACTACTCTACCAATGTCCCCAGCATTGAAATCAATTTTATAATTCAGCTTATACCCTGACCAAATAAGAGTAACTTCCCTGCCTTTCCTTCCTTCCTTCCTTCCTTCCTTCCTTCCTTCCTTCCTTCCTTCCTTCCTTCCTTCCTTCCTCCTTTTATTCCTTCTTCATCCTTTACTTCCTTCCTCCCTTTCTTTTTTCCTTCCTTCCTTCCTTCTTCCATCCCTCCCTCTTTCTTTCTTTCTTTCTTTCTTTCTTTCTTTCTTTCTTTCTTTCTTTCTTTCTTTCTTTCTTTCTTTCTTCCTTCCTTCCTTCCTTCCTTCCTTCCTGTCTGTCTTTCTTTCTTCCTGTCTGTCTTTCTTTCTTTCTCCCTTTTTTCCTTCCTTCCTTTTTTTCTTTCTCCCTTTCTTCCTCTCTTCCTTCCTTCCTTTCTTCCCTTCTTCCTTCCTTTTTTCTATTTTGTCACTACTTTTTGTTTGCTCTCATTGGTCTTGGAAGTTGGGTGGAAGCAAGTGAGTTCCTGCTTCTCTCTCCCAACCCTAATTAGGAGCCTGGATCCCCTGTGATACTATCGTGCAGAGTGCCATGCCATTACCAGTGGGTGGGGCCACCACCTGGTTGGTCTGTCTCACATCCACATCAGTTCTGACAGGGCCTGCACCTGCTCTACTGGTTGCTGAATATTTTAATATCACATGCTGCAAAGAATTTATTTTATGATGTTCCTGATCATCCAGAAAAGACACCTGTAGTTCAGTGAAATATGTATGAGCCATGACATGATCAAAAGATTGGGGTTCATGCAGGCATGGTCATGCACATCTATAATCCTAGCACTCCTGAGGCTGAGGCAGGAGTATACCGAGAGTTCAAAGCCAACCTGGGCTACATAGTCTAAAAAATTCTGTCTCAAAAAATGAGAGAGAGAGAGAGAGAGAGAGAGAGAGAGAGAGAGAGAAAGAAAGAAAGAAAGAAAGAAAGAAAGAAAGAAAGAGAGAAAGAAAGAAAGAAAGTTGGTTCTAAGTGCCTGCTATACCAAGCATCCATTATCAGAAACTCCAAATTGTAAAACATTCTTTTCAGTATTCACATAACATACCTCGATGGGAAAATTCTGCCTTACCCTCATGTATATGCTGTAATCAAAACACAGACACACTGAAAATACTGTGTAAATGATCTTCCAACTATATATAAGGTAAATATATGATGTGCATTTTATGTTTAGACTTGGTCTCAGCCCTAAGATATCTCGTACCAATCACATACCCTAAATTTAAAAATGCTTGTCCCAAACACTTCCGGTGATGGGTACTCAGTCTATACTGTGTGAGCGCCTATCACAAGGGAGTGAGCTGCCTGCTCATGTCAGGTACAAATGTGCAGAAACACCCATTCTCTCATGCATGTGTGTGATGTATTTTAATCACATTCACCCACCATTGCCTGTTTATCCCCCTTCCACTCCCAGTGAGCCCCTTCCTCTTCCTCATTAGCCCCTCCTACTTTTATGACTGGGTATATGTAGCCCATGTTCTTTCTGCCCCCTCTTCCCTGATGATCCTGGAGCCTTGCAAGGGATGTAATAGATGTTCCAGTCAGGGTTCAACAGGCACTGTAACCAATAGAGTCTCTGTATTACCCACCACCCACTGCAAAGAGAAGCTTCTCTTGTAGAGGCCAGGAGCAGCACTAACGTATGGGTATGAACAGTGTGCAGTCCTCACAGACCTATGGGAACCGGAAAGCAGGCAGACCAGCTGGCGTACACCCTGGGGATCTCAGTCTAACCAGAGCAGCCAGGCTTCACAAGGACCTCCAGGACCCCAGCAGGGCAGGTCCAAGCAGTCTGGCTTGCACATCCAGGCAGGTAGAGGATAAGACTAGCACCTAGGTGCAAGGGGGAAGTCAAGACAACCCTGATCAGGAGAAGGAAGGCCCAGGGCACCAGGTACCTCCGGCCAGCACAACACCATCTTCCACCAGTTAGCTCCACCTAGGGTCTTGGGTTCTCGAGAGATAAGCTTGCACTGCAGTCACTAGTGAAGTGACCGATAGGACACCTACAAAGGACAAAACAAACCACCAACCAGTACTGGAAAGAGGGCAAGTTATATCTGGATCTGATGAGTAAAACACTGTAAAGAAACACAGAGAATATAAGCGATCAAACCACCTTGACTCATTCCCAGCCTCCCATTTCACCTATAATGAAGAATTCTCAAGTAAACAAGCTAAAGGAGCTAGAAAAACAAGAAGCTAATCTCCAAACCCAGTAGATGGAAAGAAATAGCAAAGATTAAGCAGAAGTTAATGAAATAGAGACTAAAAGAATAATACAAGAAATCAACCAATTGTTTGAAAAAAATTAACAAAATTTCCAAACTATCCCAAAAAAGAGAGAGAAGGTCCAAATAAATAATACTAGTGATGAAAAGGGAGTTATTACAACAGATCCCAATCCAGATGATCATTAAAGAATGCTATAAAAATTTATATTCAAAAAAATTTGAAAACCCAGATGAAATGGATAAATTTCTAAGTGCATATGACCTACTAAAATTAAAGCCAGAAGATGTAAATAATTTAAACAGATTCATAACAAGCAAAGAGATTGAAGTGGTAATTAAAAGTCTCCTCACAACAAAAAACCCAGGACCAGATGGATTCACTGCCAAATTCTATTAAACTTTATGGAAGATCTACTACCAACACTTCTCAAACTGTTCTTCAAAATACAAAGGGAAGGAATACTACCAAATTCATTTTATAAAGCCAGTTTTATCTTGATACCAAAGCCATATAAAGACACAAAAATAAAGGAAACTATAGAACAATTTCCCTGATGAACATAGATGCATAATTTTCAACAAAATACTTGCAGGCAGAATTCAAGACTACATTAAGAAGGTTATATATTAGGACCAAGTGAGCTTCATACCAGGGTAGAAAGGTTGGTTCAATATTTGCAAACCAATAAATTTAATTTATCCTATAAGTAAACGGAAGGACAGAAATCATAAGATCATCTTTTAGATGCAGAGAAAGTATTTGATAGAGTTTAACATGTTTTCATGATGAAAATTCTAGAAAAATTAGGAATATATAGAACATACTTCAAAAAACCATAAAGACTATATGACAAATCTATAGCCAGCATTATTTTGAATAAGGAAAAACTGAAAATATTTCTTCCAATATCTTCCAGATAACAGATGCACCCACTGTCTCCATTCTTATTCAACGTGTTTCTCAAAGTCTTAACTCGAGCAACAAGACAAGAGAAGCATAAAGGATAAAAACAGGAAAGGAAGAAATGAAACTACCCGTATTTGCAGATGAGATGACTCTATATGGAAGTGAACATACAGATTCCACCAGAAAACTCTTAGAGTTAATTAGCACTTTAAGCAAAGTTATAGGATACAAAATCAACACACAAAAATGAGAGACTTTCATATATCCTAATAATGAACTTGCTGTGAAAGAAAGGAAAAAAATATCCTATTCCCAAGAGCTCTCCCCAAAGTAAAGTACCTAGGAATAAACCTCACCAAGAATGTGAAAGACACTTTAAGACACCAAAAAAAAAAAAAAAAGAAAGAAAGAAAGAAAGAAAAGAAAAAGAAGAAAGAACTGCAAAAACCAAACACCAAAAAACCCAAATTCCCAATCAATAAATGGGCTAATGACATGAATAGACAGTTCTCAAAAGAAGAAGCACACAAGTCAACAGATATATATTTTTAAAATATTCAACATCCTTAGACACCAGGGAAATGCAAATTAAAACCATTTTGGGATTCCATGTCACCACAGTCAGAATGGCTAGTGACAGCAAATGCTGGTGAAGTTGTGTGGAAAGAAAAAATGTCTTAAAAGATATTTTTTTTAAATTTTTTAAAAAATAAAACACAGTTTATTTTATATTTTATTTGCAAGCAGAGCAAGACAGAGAGAAGAGAGATAGGCACAGAGATTGAATGGGTGCACCAGGGCCTCTAAGCCACAGCAAACCAACTCCAGATGCATGCAATTACTACTTAGTGCATCTGGCTTTTACATGCGAACTGGGGAATCGAACCCTGGGCCATCAGGCTTTGCAAGCAAGCTCCTTAACCACTGAGCAATCTCTCCAGCCCTGAGAAACTCTTATGCACTATTGGTGGGAGTGTAATTGAGTCAGTCACTGTAGAGGTTTCTTAAGCTAAAAACTGAACTATCATATGACTCAGCTATACCACTCCTGGGCATATACCCAAAAGACTGTATTCTATCACAGAGAGACCTGCACATTCATGCCCTTTGCTGCTCTATTTACAATATCTGGGAAACAGAATCAACTTAGATGTCCATCAACTGATTAATATATGGTGCATATATGCATGAAGTTATATTCAGTTGTCATGAAAAATGAAGTTATGAAATTTGTAGGAAAAATGGATGGAATTAGAAAGAATTATATTAATTGAGGTAACCCAAGCTAAGAAAGACAAAAATCATATTCTCTCTCTCTCTCTCTCTCTCTCTCTCTCTCTCTCTCTCTCTCTCTCTCTCTCGCATGTGGATCCTAACTTTTAATATTTGTATGGATGTAAATTAGGGGATGTGAGACTGAGTATGAGCTAGGATCCTAGCTAGGAGCCCACAAGAGGTGAACGGGGGGGGGGGGTTGTGAGAAGTAGGGGAAGGACAAAAGGAAACACGTAGGCTATGTTGTGTGTGGGTGGGGGAGACACAAGCTGGGAAGGGGAAGGAGGAAAGTGAGGGAAAGGAAACAAAAAAACTGAAAATACCATAAGGGAACCTAATTCTTTCTATGCTAACTTAAAAAAGTAAATAAATTGGGCTGGGAAGATGGCTCAGTGGTTAAGGCACTTTCCTGTAAAGCTGGGGTTCAGTTCCCCAGTACCCACATAAAGCCAGATGCCCAAAGTGATGTATGCATCTGGAGTTTGCTTGCAATAGCACTATGCCCTGGCATGCCCATTCTCCCTCTCTCCCTCTCTCTCTCTTTCTGAGACTCTCTCTGCTTGCAAATAAATAAATAATAAACATAATTATTTCAAAGACAGTTGGTCATCATGTCCATTCGGTAAAACAACAGGAGTAACATTCTCCCTCGGGTCTACAATCTCCCCAGCCATGACCATGTGACCAGGTTTACAAACTAGATGTGAACGTCCACCTATGGAATAGGCTTCAAATATAATAAGAAAACCATTGATTAGCCTTGTAATAGTTGTGGTGCTATTGTATTAGTGGGCACGTCTTCCACTCTGCCTGACAGGTTGGTAATGTAGTACCCAGGGTACACAGCCGGATAGGACTGTTTATGGCTTTGCAGTCTGCATGGCACCTTCTGGAACTGTGATAGCTAGCCAATGGACAGGAATCTTCCAGCTCAGTTCCAGTTTGATTTCTCTATGTCCTACAACCATGGTGTGTGGTGTAAAAGACCCATTCTTAAATTCAGTGCTTATGATGCAAATGTGGGGTGATGAAAGCAACCAGGCTACAGCTAGATACCCGAGTTACCAAAGCCACAAGGCCTCATTGGTGCAATGCTAAAATCTAGGTAGTTCTATTTATTAGACCTCAAAAAATAATTGTGTTTAGAACCAAAGGGCGTTGGGCCTGCTCTTACTGTCTGGCTTTCAAATGCGGATTTAAGAGTTTAAGACTCTGCCCCAGACCTGCTGACTTACAGTCTCTAAAGTTCTATGCAGGGCCAGGAATTTTCATTTAAACACTCCACAGGAGATGCTAAGGTACAGATGAGAACCATAAGTTTAGGGGCCAAGTTCTGAAAAGCACTCTACCCATGATGTTAAATGTGAGACAGGAGCCACTTTCTGGGTACCCATCCTTGCAGTTATTGCTCCAGAGCTCTGTCAATACAGTTCCTGAAGGGATTCTGAGAAAGGTATGTATCTGCTGTTGTTTGTTTGTGTGTCTGTGAATGTTCCAGATAGTGTGCCTGAAAGGGTATGTTTGACACTATGAAAGATAGTGTGTGTGTGTGTGTGTGTGTGTGTGTGTGTATGTTTTGTGTGTGTGTGTGTGTTTTGTGTGTGTGTGTGTGTACTACAGGAAGAACCTTACCCTCAGGTCAGACTCTCAGAATCTGTGACAACCCCATCAACTGCATTTGATGCCCATGGCTGGCACACAATAGGGGTCAACAGGTTTGACCCTGAAGAATTGAATGAACTAGGGAGGCCCAGTAGAGTTTAGTGAAGAGTGAGTTGCCTATAGCTCACACGAATTTGAACATTTGAATAGGCTGAAGCTCTCTAGAAGTTTCTCAGTGATCTCTGCACTTGACAGGGACTAACACTGGGGGATTCAGGGTTCCTCCAAGTCTGGAGACTGGCCAGTCCATAGTTCCCAAAGGCTTATTTGCACCTCAGCAGAATTGAGCTCTTGCTGCCTTTCAAGCTACAGTGAGATAGTGCTGCAGATGCATGATAGACAGACACAGCATGACAGACAGACAGACACAGTCTCAGGGTTTCCCTCCTGCTCTCACAGCCTCCTTCCACCTGGCTGGGCTCAGGCTTTGAATTGCACTTCAATTCAGACCAACAGTAACAAACATTCCTTCAGTGCCAGCTAAGTTCCTGACCTCTACCCTACGTGACACGGATCATACGTAGCACAGGGAAGGGTCAAAGGAGAAGAGCCAGACCCCACTCCTGCCATCAAGGAGTTTCCGAGATATTTCTACACAAATAATGGTCCTCTGCTCAAAATGTAAGGAATGCTAAGCAGTCATTTACTCAAAGCTTAGTGAGAGGGAAGGATTATTCTCTTGGTATTTGGGGAAAGTATGCTTGATTAGGGACTTGAAAAAGAATTAACATTTTTTGTTGTGTCTCATTTCCTTTGGGCCTTGAACTAGTTCATAGATTTTTAAATTTTTATTTCTTAATTAATGAGAGAAAGAGAGAAAGGTAGACAGAGAGAGTATAGGTGCACCAGGACCCACTTCCACTGTGAAAGAACTCCAGATGTGCACTACTTTGTGTATCTGGCTTTATGTGGGTACTGGGGAATTGAACCCTAGGCCATTAGGCTTTGCAAGTGCCTTTAACCACTGAATCATCTCTCAAGTCTCATGTCTTGAATTTTATGATGGTGCTGGACATTTAATAATGTACTTATATTGGATATATACATATATATTCCCCATTATAACCTTGCATAACAATAATCATTATTATTGTCATTATGCCATTAATCACCTTGAATGTTTTCCTCTTTTCGACCTGTAGGGCTCAAGAAAGTGTTTTCTGTTCAGTTTAGTGTCCCTTTGATTATCCTTTGATATTTTTACTGCTTGGTGAGAAGGATGGCTACAGATTTTTAAATCTTTCTTTTTTCTTTTTGTATGTGGTAGTTTGTGTGCATGTACATGTGTACATGACTTGTGTGTATATGTGATAGTTTGTGCGTATGTACGTGTGTGCATGATTTGTTTGTGTATGCGGTAGTTTGTGTGTATTTATGTGTGTGCACGATTTGTGTGCATGTACGTGTGTGCATGATTTGAATTTGTATGTATGTACGTGTGTGCATGATTTGTGTTTATATGTGGTAGTTTGTGTGTAAGTATGTGTGTGCATGATTTTTTGTGTATATGTGGGTACACACAGGCCAGGGCACTAGCATGGTGAGTGATTAGAGGCCAACCTCTCTTGTTGTCTGCAATTTCGGACACCAGACTAACTAGCTGGCCTACAGGCCTCAGGATTCTCCTGCCCCCGACTCTGGTTGTTGGAGGGGTGTTGGGATTCCCAGTGAATGTGCCACTTTTATCTGCTTTATGAAGATTCTGGGGGTACAAACTCCACTGGTCAGGCATGTGCAGTAAGAGCTTATAAAAACTGTAACAACCAATCATCTCCCCAGCCCTTTTCTTTTGGCTTTTGATCTCAGTATTTTTCAGGGCAGTTCCAGAAGGCCCAACCTGAAGAATACATACCTCAACTGAGTTTCTCCCTGTGTTGCTTAGTTTGTTCATGGTCTCCCAAGGAAGAGGCCACATGATGTATGACTATGGATTCTTTAAACTAGACCCACACGACTGCAGATATTACATGTGTGTGTTTCAGTGGTCATGCTTAAATATACCTGCTGCATCAAGTCCTGCTAAGCCCTCATGGGTACTCTTAGCACGCCCTTAACCATTTAGCATTCCACCCAGGCAAGCAACAGACCCTCCATTGGACCCTCTCAGACATGTATGCTTTTAGAAACTCAAGTTAAGGTATTTTGTTTTGCTATGCTTTTTGTGGTACTGGAAATTAGACTCAAAGCTTTCTGCACACCAGGTAAGTGTTCAACCACTGAAGGTACAGCCCCGGCCCTTTTGTATTTATTTTACTTTTTTTTTTTTTTTGAGACAGAGTCTCACTGAGTTTGCCCAGGTTGGTCTCACACTTACTCTGTTGCCCAGATAGGCCTTAAACTTGCAGTGCTCCTGTCTCAGCCTTCTGAGTAGCTGGGACTACAGGCCTATGCCATCAGGCTCAGTGAGAAATACGGTGCTAATGGGAACATAGCGAACACTGAGCAATAAATTGCAATATTAAGACTCTTGGAAATCAAACAAAATAGAAGTCACATCCTGGCTTTGCCACTTTACCAGCTATTTAATCTCTGCACTGTTTGCAGCAAGGATAGAATCTCTCTCTCTCTCTCTCTCTCTCTCTCTCTCTTTCTCTCTCTCTCTCTATATGTATGTATGTATGTATGTGGGTGTATATTAAATAAACCAACATTTGCAAAATTCCTCATAGGAAGTGAATCATAGTCATACTGTTTACAATTGAACCATAATGGGGAAAACAGGACAGGATTTGTTAAGGGGGAGAAGGAAGGGATCAAAAGTCAAGCGTTAGGAATTGAGTTCTTTACTGAACACTGGGGCATGGTCTCTGACTTTCTTCCTCCATCAAGCCCACGCAAATGTAGCTTATTAAGGCAGAACACTCAGAGGAGGAGAAGCTGGCCAGGAGTGGACAGCTGTGCTGGGTCCCATCACAGGGTCTCAGAAGGTCCTTTGTGCACTTCCCTTCTGCCCATGTCCCCACCCATAGGCACACCTGCCCCCTTGCTTAGCCCTTCCTCCACATCTCAGGTACGTGTCCTTCTCCGAGGCCCCAGGGCCTGGCTCCTGCCTTCATTGCACTTGGCGAGGCCAAGTTCTCTGTGCCATACCCAGGCCTAGCCTCCCACCTGTGAGCTTCAGATTTCCATGGAGACTTCGCCTTTGACCTGGGGTTATTTGGATGTATGTTATTTAATCTCAAACATTTTGGAAATTTCCAGATATCTTTCTAATCTATATTTGCAAATAGATTTTCTGTGGCTTCTTTTAACATTGGTAAGATATGCTTCCTAGCTTTGGATACAGTTCACATTAGTGAATGTACACATGTGCCTGAAAAGAATATGTGTCCTGCATGGCCAGGTCGTCAGGTGCTGGATCATGATGTTTAGGTCATCAATATCCTCATTCAGTTTCTACCTTCTTGTTTTATCAATCACTGGGGGAGATGTGATGAAGTCTTCTGTTATAATTATCTAGTTATCATGTCTCTACTGTGTCAATTTTTGTCTCACTTGCTTTGAAACTCTTTTGTTAGGGGTGTACACAGTTAGGATTATTATGTGTTCTTGGAAAATTGACTTCTTGGGCTGGAGAGATGACTCAGTGGTTAAAGGCATGCACTTGCAAAATCTGCTGGCCCTGGTTTGATTCCCCAATACCCACGTATGCCAGGTGCAATAAGTAATGCATGCATCTAGAGTTTGTTTGCACTGGCAAAGACCCTGGCATGCCCATACATACAAACATACATAAAATATTTTTTAAAAATGTATTCATTTTTCAAGCAGAGAGAGAGAGAGAGAAAGAGAGTGCACACCAGGGCCACCACCTTGTGGGTCTGGCTTATCTGGGTCCTGGGGAATTGAACCGGGGGCCTTAGGCACTGGAGGCAAGTGTCTTAACCGCTGAGCCATCACTCTGTCATGTCTCTTTATTCTTGATAATCTTTTATTTTTGCTATTGCCTCAGCTTCCTGGGTGCTGGATTCTAGCTTTCCTTGATATCCTTGATCTTCTGAAGTCTGAAAGTGCCTAGTGATTCCAACTTCCACTGAGTGTCCTCAGACTTGCTCTACCCTTTGACTTTTACTCCAAGTCTCTGCATTTAAAGTGGGCTTGTTTTATCCCACCTGATATTCTCTTTTTGCTAGTATATTTAGATTACATTTAGAGTATTCGTACCATTAGATTAAATTCAACCATATCGTTAGCTGTTTTCTATTCATTGTAGTTGCTATTGGTTTCCATTCTCCCCCTTTGCTGCCTTTAGTTGGGAGTTTAATGGAACATTTGTGTGCGTGTGTGTGTGTGTGTGTGTGTGTGTGTGTGTGTGTGAGAGAGAGAGAGAGAGAGAGAGAGAGAGAGAAAGAGAGACACAGACAGACAGACAGACAGACAGACAGAGTCAGAGACATACAGAGAGAAAGAGATGTTTGTTTGTATGCAGTTTCATTTGTATGTATGTGGAGGCCAGAGGACAACCTTGGATGTCATTTCTTGGGTTTCATTCACCTTTTGGGGGACAGTCTCTCACTACCCAGCAATTTGTCAAATAGGATAAGCCAGCTGGCCAACAAACCCTGGAGATCTCCCTGTCTCTGCCTCTCTAGAGCTGGGATTTGTACCACCATGCCCAGTTTTTTTGTCATAGGGAGGGGTCAAACTCAGGTCTTCATGCATACAAGCCAAGTACTTGACCAACTAAAATATCTCCCCAGCCTTAATTGAACATTTTATTATTACATTTTATTTCTTCTACTTAAAACACTTTTTCAAAAACTCATTAAGTGATTGAGTTCTTACATACTTTTCAGTGTGAAAATGTTTGACTCATTGTATTTCCTAAGAATAGACTAGGAGAAGGCTGTGGCTTTATTTATTTCCTCCTGAGAAAAACCTTGAGATATTTTTGTTTAAAATACCTAGAATTCTAATTCAATGTTTTCATTTAAATAGGAACTTCATTCATAATCAGTGAACTAGCTCATGGAATATTAAGTCTGGGTGAACCAAAATACTGCTGTGTGTGTCAATGCAATAAAAATGCTTCAGGAAGGAAAATGCAATGAAATATTAAGTTGTTCAACTTAATTTGCATAAAAAGAAGTAGCCAAAACTATAGAATTTTGTTCACTGGCAAAATTTCCTTCTAGAAAAGTAGTTTTGGCTGGAGAGAAGGCTCAGCAGTTCCGGCGCTGGTGACCTGAGTTCAATTCCGCAGTACCCAGGTAGGGCCAGATACACAAACTGGCACATGCCTTTGGAGTCTGTTTGCAGTGGCTGGAGGCTCTGCTGAGCCCATTCTCTCTGTCTGTAATCTCCTCTATCTCTCTCTGCTTGCAAATAAATAAAATTATTTTAAAAAGAGAGTAATTCATTTTTATTTCTGAAAACTGGTGAATCACACTCTAGGAAAACACATTATGTTCAAATGCACTGCAAATTTTGCTTATAATTTCAAGGAGTTCACTGCCCTCCTCCAGAATGTTCAGATCCTGCAGTAAAAACCCCTACCCTAGTGGAAGCCGAGGATGCTGCCACCAAATGCCAATGTCGCCATGTATCTTGGTGTGGAGGACAAAATGGTAGAAGTTTCAAGTCTGACCTGAGCTAAGGCAATGGAGTAAGGCAATGGAGACTCCAGTCCTCCTCTTTCTGTTTAAGCAGCCGCAGGTACACATCCAGATCCAGCCCAGCCAGTCCCCGTGCCCAAGTGTGACAGGTACACATGCAGATCCAGCCCAGCTAGTCCCCATGCCTGAGTGTGGCAACATGTCAGCCTCTTTAATGGCCAAAGGAGCTCAAATGCTGAGAGCCAGCTGGCAGGTTTAAATGGACAGTATGCTTGGAATGTGTTTATCCCCTTTTCTGATACAAAATTCTTCCAGGCACTATACAAACAACTGCTTAAATTGTGACCACAAACACCAAGAGAAATTTGCTCATGGGCAAATGTTGACCCTAACATAAAAACGATCTTTATACAGAGAGGAAGATTCAAGAAAATTGCTTGTAATTTTAAGACATTTCCCATTTACACTTTAAAAAGAGTCATAACACATGTAACAGCAATGGATCTCAAAGAATCATAACCTCCCACTCCTCTCCTATCCTGCCAAGTTCAAAATCCATCTCAACCTATGATACCCTCCTGGGTCAAGTATGAGTATTATTTGACTCCCCTTCAGCAAGGTTTGTATACATACCACACTTCCTGTTCCCTGGAGTTCCACTCCCTTTAGTGATTCCGTTAATTACATAGCTTCAAGAGATTCAGCTCAGTTTTCAAGTCAGTCCCATTGAACCACACTCTGGTTTAGAGTAACAATGTACTTCTCAAAGGATTCACACACGTGTCTTCTGGCTCCTGGACTTCCAGTGGCTCACACTTCTTCTGCTGGATGCCTGTGGCTGGCCAACCTGCCCAGAAATAGTTGATTCCCTTAGCACTTCCGGCATCCTACTTTCTTCCTAGAGGAAACAGAAATGATGGATGGTATTTTCAATTTTTATTACTATGTTAACTTAGCAAATAGGAAAAATAATGTTGAATGGGTCCCTGGGGAGATGGTCAATGTGGAACCAGTATCTGTGGGCCAGTGGCTTTCTTTGGCAGTTGAGAAACTGCCTGGGTTTAACAGCACCATGACCAGGCTCCCCTGGGACTCGCCATACATCTCCTCACGTTCTGGTCTCTTTCCTCAGCACATTGGAATTGTATTATTTTAATTTATCTATTTTGTGTGTGTTGCTATGTGTGTGAATGTATGTGTATGTGTGGGTGCTTCTATTAGTGTGTTCTCTTGGGTGCATGTGGAGGCCAGAGAGCCTTCTGTCTCAGTGTCCCCAGCGCTGGTACTTTACAGGCATGGGATTTTTAGGTGGGAACTGAGGCTCAAACTAAGATCCTTACACTTGTGAGGAAAGCACTTTTCTGACTGAGCTATCTCCCAGACCAGCATTTTCTTATTTTTAAAGCCTCCCCCATCATTCAGTAAAGTATATTATGAAAGCACTATCTTATGGAAACTAAGATTTCTGAAGAAACTTCCACATTTCCTAAATAAAAATGGCTTGAGGGGCTGGGGATGTGGCTCAGTCGATAGAGTGCTTGCCCAGCATGCATGAAGCCCTGGGTTCAATTCCCAGCACTACATAGCCAATTATAGACCAAGCATGGCTATACTTCCAGCTCTTGAGAGTTAGAAGCAGAAAGATCAGAAGTTTAAGGTCACCTTAGCTACAAATGAGTTTGAGGGCAGTCTTGGCTACATGAGCCTTTGTCTAAAAAAAATAATTTGAGAAACTCCATTTCCAAGAATATATTGAAGTCCCAAGGAAAACAAAGGTACCCACTTTCCTATGCCTGTGTTTTCTCAGTGTTTTTTTTGAAAAAAGCAGAAAGTTTGAGGCCTTGGTATTTCTAAGGGATGTTCTCAGGTGCTCTAGCCTGATAGTTTTAATTCCTCTGTAATAGTTTATACTCTATGAAAGATAAGCCTCTCACTATCAACTATGCTTTCCTCTTGATAAGCAATGATGCTATTTCATGTGTTCCCAAAGAAATGAAAATTAACTTAGATAATTTCAATGACTTCCTTACTTATCCACTGAACTCCCTAACAGTATCCTCAAAAATACCATCCAGTAGAGCTCATGTGTTCACCCCTGTCTCCTCCATCCAAGCACCTTCTCTATGAACAATAGTCCCTTTTAAATTGCTTGGCAACATGAAAAAGACTTGTATTTTCCCCTGGTGATAAGAAAAAATGCATTCCTGGTTTGATTCCGTTGTTCTAAAAAAATAGAACTAGGAAGCAAGAGGACATTTAACACTGGGCACACGATTTTCTCCTTTCACTGATTGGCTTTGGAGCTCATCCTATAAAGTCGTTCATGAAATTTCTGATGCTGTAAATTCTACAAGATTTACACAAGCAACATGCTAACAAAAACCTGCCTCAGAAATGCATTACACATTGAACTTGAGGCAAAGTGCACCACTTGGGACAGCTTAGTCCCCCAAGCCTTGGCCATTGATACCTGCTACAGATTGAATCTGGAATGATTATCAATGTCATATACGTTAAAGACTTAATCTGCAGAAACCTAAAGCGGTGAGGACTTCTAGGAAGTGTTAGATCATTGGAGATATGCCCTTGAAATGACCTTTGTCTCCTGCTCTCACTGTCATCTGCTCCAAGCCTGGCGGTGACCTGTGTCATCCAATGTACACAATGATGGACTCTCTTACCATTGTGGAGTGAAACCTCCAAACCTGAGCTCAAGTCAACCTCTCCCTTTTCAAATTGGTTACCTCATGCATCTTGTTATGGTAACAAAAAAGTGGACGTTCAGGACATCTGTGTAATATTTGACACTCTGGTTTGACTGTGTTCTTAGTGGTGTCCACTAAGACTTGCTTGCAGCAGCTTGAAAGAAAGCCATTCTTTCCTTAAAACCCTCCACATAGTTTATTACCTTTTGCATATTCAAGAATCCTGGTCCAAAGGACCATTAAGAGAGGAGACGAGGGAGGAAGATGTACATCAGTGACAGAGTGTGATGGGAGCAAAGTGGAGATCCTCAGTTGAGAAGGGCCTCTTTTGAGAAGGGCATATTCCCCAGAGTCCCCTGCTCCTCACGACCCAAGCATCTCTGGGTCCTCCTGCCCACTGCACAGAGTAGCCCTGACATTTGAGTTTGCCGAGCATCTGTGCACCACTGTCTCCTTCCTCTTCCTCCTACCACTACCTCTCCATCCTTCCTAAGTCCAAATACCCCAACTAAGGGAGGAACAGTGAGTAGCCCTTCGGATATCACCTCTGCCACTGTTGGGAGGAATAAAAATGTAGGCTCAAATGTTGCAGGTTGTTGGGAAGAAGGATGAATGGTTCTCTACCAAGGTGTTTTGGAATCTTTATATATATGTGTATATATATATATATATATATCCTTTCTTTGATCTACTCCCAGGAAATTCCTCTGTATTTATTTAATAAAATATTTGCTATTTACTATATGGTAGATACTACTTTAAATATTCTTAAAATTAAAATTGTTATTTATTATTATCATTGATAATATTGAGACAGAGCCTCATTATGTAGCCCAAGCTGGCCTGGAACTCACATGTAGATGAGGCATTAATATTAAGCAGCTGTCACAAGATCACATCACGAGTGAGAACAGAAAGATGTCAAAGTCATGAACATCAGGGTAGCCATCATAATTGTATCAGACAGGTAAAAAAACTGTCCAAGTTATCTAAAAAGAATCAATTACTAAACAAATTATGGTATAGCAATATCTATCCAGAAACTAAAATTATGTTCTAGAAAAGCATTTCATGGTGTACAATGTGTAAGACATAGATAAAGGGAGACAAGTAATGTGGTATTTTGTAATGTAGTATATTTTGTGCATAAATATATACAATACACATATACTTGCATAGAAAAAGGACCAGAAAGGCTAGCCATTAAAATGTTCCTACTGTGTAAGATCTGTCACCAGCTGAATGGCCCATCAAGAGACAAGTGGCTCCAGAAATCCTGGTACATTGCGCAATGGAGTGTTACTCGCAACCTCAAGGAAGAATGAAATCCAGTTATTTGCAGTATCATGGGCAGAATGGGAAGACATTGCTTTAACTGAAAGAAAGCAGACATAGAAAGCCTTCTGTCACATGTACAAGCTGAGTCAACTTACAAGGAGAGCGGAGAAGTGATCATCACCAGAGATTAGGAAGAAAGAAGGCTGTATCCATGAAGCTTGCTACATCCATGTATGGAAATGTCATGAGTCCCCTCATTATGTAGCTAATGTGTACTAATTAATATTTTTAAAATACAACTCAAAAATGTTGCTAGCTGTGGGAAGTATAGAAAAGTGGATTTTTTTCTTTGTTTCTCTTCATTTTCTGCAAGAAACATAATAGTGTGAGTTTGTGTGTTTATGTGTACAATGTGTGCACGTATGAGCACGTGCCTGTATGGGCATGCACATGTCACAGTGCATGTGTGGAAGTCCGAAGATGACTTCAGGGTGTCGTCTCTGCCTTCCTCCTGGTTTGAGGCAGGGCCTCTTATTTGCCTCTGGGAATGCTAGGCTAGCTGGCCCAACAGCCCCATGATTCTAACTATGCCTCAAATGGCCCTAGGGGCATTGGGCTTACAGACACTGCTACTTTGGTTTGCTTTTACCTGGGACATGGGGATCCTACCTTCAGTCATCAGGCTTGTGTGGTAAGTATTTTTAACCATTGAGCCATCTCCCCAGTCTCCCATAATTATTTATAAGATGGATTGTTTAAAATAAGATATATCCTTATATGTGATTATATAACAGACAAATATAAAATATATGCAAAGAATTCTTGCAAATGATAACAAAATAATATAAAATAAGTACTATTATTAATTAAATGTTAAGATAAGTATATAAATATAACAGAATTAAAAATGCATAAAATAGTAAAAGTATTAACTGAGTGTGTTAATTAAAATAATTAGATAATATTAAAAAGGACGAAATGTCAAATAAAAGAATGGCAAAAGGATAGAGACATTTATGAAATGACACAATTTCTTGACAAGTAAACCCACCAAGCTAAGCTCCACCAAATCAGATGCAAAAGATAAAACAATGAGATAAAAATATTTCTCTTATCAGTTTTGCAAACTGTCAACCTTGTCCTATGAAAGCACTTCAATAAAAATCTATCCTGTGGTGAGCCCTGGTTTCTGAATGGACATAAATGGGTCATCTTACAAAGCAATAGATTCACTCTAAGTATCAAATATCAACCTGGCTCAGTGTACTTAGTATGTGGTTTTATTTCTGCTTCAGTTTCCAAGGGCCAAGAGATCAAAACGCCATCATTGATTAATAGCCCTACCATATCACAAATAAATCATCATTAAAAGCCCCCAAATTTTAAGACAGGAAAATGGTAATTATAAATATAATTCTTGATACTTTTTCAGTGCTTCCTCCACACACACACACACACACACACACACACACACTGCCATATGTTCTGTGTTAATCTTAAGAGAGCATTCAGTATCTCATTTAACCCCTACACCAAGTTTATGAGTTCTACTTTCCATGTTAGCTGTACACGTTAGCTACATGAGTCTGTGCAACCTGCCCAGTAGATAAGTAAGTGGGGGCTACAAGATTTGAGCCAGAACTTAACACCTCTGCACTTCACAATCTTGCCCACTAGAGAGGTTGTGTGCTTATGAAAACCCGGTGGTTAGTTCTGCATGCTAATTAGAATCTAGTTTTTGAGATCAGAAGTTTTCAGAGTCTTGCCAGGGAATTACTGGCACTAGACATAGAATCTCTTAAGTTTCCAAGTGGTGTTTTTTTTAAAGCTCACACTCCCAATATGGTTATGACTGCTATTTTTTCCTTTGGTAAAGGTTAAGTACCACACACACACACACACACACCAATAAAAATTAACAACAACAAAAAGTGTCTTATTCTAGAGAGAATTCCATGAGTATGCATAATACAGAAAGCTCTTTTTCTATGTTAATGTTATTCAAATTAAAAAGCCAGAAGGACCAAGTGAACTCATTGTGCTAGCCTCTTCTCATTGTAGAACAAGACCCACAGCCTATTTACTATTCTGAGTGGTATGCCTTAGAGTTATGATAATAAAATAATAATTAAAATTGTGATAGCGTTAGTCATAGCAATGCACTGGGTGAATGATAAAATAATAACCAAGTATAAGGGCTTCCCATGTGAATGGAAGATAAATTTCAAGAGTTTTCTTGAATAACTTCACGGAGTTACTCATGGGCGAGCACACCGTATTGGTCCCTTGTCCATGGTCTCTGACAGTCCCAGCATCTAGCACTTCTGTTCTTTAAATATATATCTATGGATGGCGAGAGTGGGGATGACACGTGATCGTCTTGTTTTATAGGTGGCCGTGGTGGCTCACGGATAGTCATGTCTCTGATATTATTTTGTTCTATCTTCTTTCTCCCCTTGCCCCATCTTCCTTATAGTAGCAACTTTATAAACCACCTTAAATGACGTAGGAAGCAAGATCAAGATACATGCACCAAGAAGCAAACTTCCTCTTCTCATAAGACTGAGAGGATTTCTCTCTCTCTCTCTCTCTCTCTCTCTCTCTCTCTCTCTCTCTCTCTCTTTGTAGACTCAGATTTCCAAGTTAAATGGTTTTAGCTAATGGTTTCTAAGTGGCCTCAGAGTGTGAGTTGGGGATTAAGGTCTCAGGAGCTGATATGATCAAACTAGGTTACCTCTTTGAGCTGGCAGAGAATTGAGTAATTATCCTTACTTCCTACTTCTTTCTCTCCCTAGTATAAAGTTGCAGGCATTTTTAATCAAGCCTCGTAGTCTGGCCATGGTGGGGAGATTGGAGCAGAGTGAAAGATAAAGGTAGTTTGTGTTCTATACAGGCAACTATTTGAACAGATAATCTCTTGGTCATTTTTTAAAAAAACTCTTTTACCCATTTATTTATTTATCTGCAAGGAGGGAGGGAGGGAGGGAGGGAGAGAGAGAGAGAGAGAGAGAGAGAGAGAGAGAGAGAGAGAGAGAGAGAGAATGCATGATGCCAGGGCATCTAACTACTGCAAATAAACTCCAGATGCATGTGGCCACTTTGTGCATCTGGCTTTACATGAGTACTGGGGAATCAAACCTGGTAAGGTAATTAGGCTTTGCAGGCAAATGCCTTAACCTTTGAGTCATCTCCCAGCCCTTGGTCTTTTTTTTAATATGGTCTACTGAAGGTAATAATGACTACTGAAGTTACCTGTCATGTTATCACACAAGGAGATGTTAATTTCTAGAGTTTAAATACAAACATATATATGCATGAACACACAGAGACATGGGAAATATAACATTGCAGCAAGATTTATTTAAAAGTTCTCTAAATAATTCATAACAGGTGATTAAGTAATTATATATTTTAAGCAAATCTACAAGGCAAATGAAATGTTTTAATTAATAATAACATCAAGATAGCTAAATATATAAATAGATAAAGCAAGATAAAATGAAATAAGTAAATTACTAAGACAATATTTTTCCCCAGTGCTTCACCAAGTCCATTACTCCCTGGGTACTTCATGGTTGAGTTATAACCATGGTATGTGGCAATTGTTGGTGCCCCATGTCTGTGTGCTGGGTGGTAATATAAAACAGAACCCTTCCTTCCTTCCTTCCTTCCTTCCTTCCTTCCTTCCTTCCTTCCTTCCTTCCTTCCTTCCTTCCTTCCTTCCTTCCTCTCGCTGGTGGCAGGGTTTCACTCTACATCCCAGGCTGGCTTTGAACTCACAGCTATCCTCGTGCCTCGGCCTTCCCTGAGCTGAGACAACAGGCATGAGCCTTCAGGCCTGCTTAGGCCATGGTTAGAATCACTGTTCGTCCCCTGGGCCAGGACAGCAGTGAGTAGTGACTGGCTTCCAGAGGGACAGTGTAAGAGTGTGTGCCATGAGGCTCAGAGGCTCCCTTCAGAATCACAGCTGCTCTCCTTTTAAATCTTTTCATCCCACCCTCAGACTCCTTAGAGCAGGAGCTCAAATTCAGCTCTGAGCTAATAGAAAGAGGGAAGGCAGGAGGTTAAACCAAACTGTTAACTGTGTCTCTTCAAAACTGACATTTAATACAGGGTGTAAATCACTAGAGGGCCTGTTATTCCTCCTGGAATGCAATTACATGGGGTCAAATAAAACATGAAAGAAACCAACAAGTTTTAAAATGTAGTATGTGCTCAAAAGTAGTCAAGAAGGAATGTGAAGCAGCCCAAAAATGCTAACACTCACTGCTGTCCCTCTGGAGAGCTTTGGGAGAGGAGGTCTCATTGGTGGTGAGCATCCGCCTGCCTGCACCACTGCACTCCAAGGAGACCCCCACAAGGGGCTTTTCCACTGGGCTCTGTCGCCCTACCGATGACCATCACCTCCCATCACCAGTAGGACCTTCCCCCTAACACTTCCCCAAGCACTAAGACCGCTGTGCCCAGTGAACACTAGGGCATGGCTCGCTCTCTGTCATACTAAAAAATGAACACTCGTGTAATCCCTCTTCTGGGAATTTGAAGATAAGGGAAAATTAATGCCAGCCATCTTCTAAAGGCTTTTCAATATTTATGACTACTACTCATCGATTGTGCTTTATTCCATGGAGTGGGGTGGAGGTTCATGACATGAACCTGTATTTGATTTTGACAAGTGTCTGTTGTTTGGTGTATTGTGAACAATTTAAGGTCTTGAAAAATTAAGTGATATCTCTTTCAGTTTAACATTCTCTTGATCTAGGGGATCAGCTCATCCCCTTTTTTTCAGGCCCATCTGCTTTCTTACCATTGGACATTCCAGAACAGCCCACGCTCCCTCCGACACCCCCCCCAGAGAGAGAGAGGAGAGAGAGAGAGAGAGAGAGAGAGAGAGAGAGAGAGAGAGAGAGAGAGAGAGAGAGAGAGAGAGAGAGAGAGAATAGGCTCACCAGGGCCTCCAGCTGCTGCAAATAAACTTCAGATGCATACACCACTGTGTATCAGGCTTTATGTGGGTACTGGGGGGGGGGTCAAACCCTGGGTTGTTAGGCATTGCAGGCAAGTGCCTTAACCATTGAGCAATCTCTCCAGCCCTTGTTTTGTTTTTGAGATGGGTTCTTGTTATGTTGCCTTGAATCTCAGGTTTAATGGAACCTCCCAGAGCAACCTTCCCAGTAGATAGGACTATAGGCACATGCCATTAGGTTCAACTTGATCATTTCCATAAAGTCTTGCTTTTAAACATCTGGCAAGGCCTGTGTGCAGATTGGGCAAGGACAGAACACTGGAATTCCTAAACTAATTATAAAATGATTCTGACAGAATAGACTGGTCAGCCTGATTTTGAATCCTGCATAATCACTAGTTTTTATAAGTTCTTATATCTCCAAGCTAAAAAAAAATACAGTTTCAAATAACGTGATTAAAACTTGATTTTTCTTACCTTTCATACAAAATGAATCAAACTACAAAAATAGTTTTGCAGAGTTGAAGTCAAAGGGTATAGATTCTCTCTGCTTTGGTTTCCAGGAGTCTTGAGAGTCCTTTCCCATGACTGACTACCTGTCTATACCCACAAACAAACACTGGTGCCCAGTGTCTGGTCCCTGCAGATCCTGCCTGCAGCCTCAGCTGAGGTTGAACCATTCTGTTCTACCAGAACCGTTTGGCTCTGTGGCATGTGTCTGAGGCATAACATTGCCCAAGTTCCTCCTCACATGCTTCCAGATCCCTCCAGCCAAGCTTTGACAACTCTCCAGAGACAACCTGGCTATGACATGATTCTTCCAGGCCAGCAGGGACACCATTTTGACTGTACACTGAACTATGAAAGTCATGGGGTTCAGTTCAGCTCCTGAAAGCAGAACACCTCTGAGGAGTTGTCTAAAGACTGGAGGAACACGAGGTTCATCTCACAGTGTCTAAGTCCTCCAGCTCTTCCCATAACATCTGACCAGTGCAGCTGATAATCTATCTGTCATGGTTTGATCCAGTTGCCCCACACAAACAAATGAATGTGTTCTGAATTATCGATCCCCAGCTGACGGCAGTTTGGGTATTAGAACCTAGCTAGAGCTGTGTTGTTGGGGGCGGGCTTATGGGGGTTATAAGCCAGCTTCCCCTTGCCAGTGTTTGGCATACCTTTCTGCCATTGCTTGCAGTGCTGTGGCGGAGGTTATGTCCACCCTCTGCTCATGCCATCATTTTCCCTGCCATGATGGAGTCTCCCCTTGAGTCTGTAAGCCAAATAAACCTTTTCCTCCACAAGCTGCTTTTGCTTGGGTTCTTTCTGCACAGCAACAGAAAAAGCTGACAACAATAGTTTTGGTACCAGGATGTGGGGTCTGTTGCTGCTAGAACCCTGATTCTGTGGCTTTGGACCTTTTGGAAGTGATCTGCAGGAGGAATGTGGAAGGATTTGAAACCTTGTCATAAGTGACGCCTTACAGTGCTGTGAGTACAGCTTGATGGACCATTCTGGTCAGAGTTAAAAGACCTGAATGAAGTAAGAATTGTGGACTTTGAGGTTTGGCTTACAAGAGTGAGAAAGAACTTTGTCAGGACTGTGCCAGAAGCAGTTTGCTTCATTTTGCCTGCTTGTGTCCTGGGACCTGTGCAGGTTGTTTTATGTAAAGATGGTGTTGCAGTCAGCTTTCTAGTTGCTGCGCAAGAAGAACCCAAACAAAAGTGTCTTATGGAGGAATGGGTTTATTTGGCTTATGGACTCAAGGGGAGACTCCATCCTGGCAGGGAAAACGATGGCATGAGCAGAGGGCTGGACATCACCTCTGCCACAGCACTGCAAACAGCGGCAGGAAGGTGTGCCAAACACTGGCAAGGGGTAGCTGGCTTATAACCCTATAAGCTCGCTCCCAACAACACAGCTTCATCAAGGTTGTAAAACCCAAACTGCCATCAGCTGAGGATCTATCTATCAGAACACATTCAATTGTTTGTGGGGGACACCTGTATCAAACCATGACAGATGGACTGGTGTGACCAGATGGAGATGTCACAGGAAGAAATGAAATCTTTGTGCTGAAACTGCTGCCTGTTCAACTGTAATTGTTTGAGAAATTATAACCATTGAGATTGGGCCAGATGATCTACATTGGAACAACAGGAAGAATGTGGACTCTTTGAAGGAAGGGGCCTGAATGCTTTGTCCCCACCCCCAATTAACAAGTTGCTAGCCCACCTGGTTCTGTGGAGTAGAACAAATGCAAGAAGAGAGGATCATTGGATTTGCAACACAGTTTTGTTTTTGAAAAATGGCCATTGGCAGTGTGAAGCAGGTGTGCTAGATTGCCAGTGTGGAGGCTGATGGAGCCATGAGGATAAACTGTGGGTTGCAGTGGATACCCAATACGATGCCAGGAGTATGGATGGCTGCCAAGTAGAGCTGCCAGGACCAGATGAAGTTTTCCCGGACTGAGAAGATGAGCTGGAGGGGTGGAATCGAATCTCCAAGAGACTGGTTATTATTATTAAACTTAGAGTTAGAGATTGAGGTTTCCCTGCTTGTTTTAAATCTTGTATTGGTTCAATCTGTTTTTGCCATGCCTCATGCTATCTTTTCCAGTGTGAATGTTCTGTGCCATTATGGGTTTACTCTTTGGTATTATGGCTCAGTTGAAAGCTGTGGGGACTTAGGAGTTGAGCTGAACACATTGTATTTACATCATGTATGATTATTAGTTTGTGGTGGCCAGGGGCAGACTGTCATGGTTTGATCCAGGTGTCCCCCACAAACAAATGAATGTGTTCTGAATGTTTGATCCCCAGCTGATGGCAGTTTGATATTACAACCTCGATGGAGCTGTGTTGTTGGGGGCAGGCTTATGGGGGTTATAAGCCAGCTTCCCCTTGCCAGTGTTTGGCACACATTCCTGCCATTGTTTGCAGTGCTGTGGCAGAGGTTATATCCACCCTCTGCTCATGCCATCATTTTCCCTGCCATGATGGAGTCATCCTTTGAGTCCATAAGCCTAATAAACCCTTTCCTCCACAAGCCACTTTTGTTTGGGTTCTTTCTGCACAGCAACTGAGAAAGCTGACTATAACACCATCTCTCCATGGCTGTTCCTTGTTCTGTTTAAAGGACGCCATGCTGACACACTTACCAGAAATAACATTGAGCAAAACAAAAAGAGATTAAAATTGAAGTGTACCCTCCTTGGAAGTACCTTGTGTGGATGGATGCTGCTGCTCCCGGAAGCCATAGGTTGTTATAGAAAAACCCCAGTGCCAGAAGTGGGGCATCTCCCAGTGAGTCGTTGGTCAGGAAAGCCCCTGAGGTCCCCAAAGCAATACTGTTGCCAGTACTCTTAGTTGCCCCTAGGAACTAGATGGCAAGACCCTATTGCTTGAGACACCACATGCTTTGCTTTCTGGTCATTGAGGAATCAAGTCATGATTCTAGGGAAAAATCAACAATAATCTTACTCAGCAAGGGATCCTGTGAGCTCTACAGCTGACTGGCCAGGCAATATGTGCCTAGTGGTCCAATAGTATCATGACCATTATAAGAACAACCAACTGCTTTCTGATTGGATTTCAGGCCCACTTCACAAGAGGGATTTAATTCACAGCTAGTAATGAAAACCAAGTCAAAAGTCTATGGCTAGGAAGGTCATAGGCCCTAGGTAGGAGGGAAGCTACTGTTGTAATTTGACTAAATGGATATGTTGTGCTCATCAAATTGCCCTCTAAATATTTATGTGTATGTACATACATTAGTACTGCTCTCATCTTTGGCTGGAAGAAGCTTATTTTTACAGTTGGCAGTGACTTCCAGAGAGACTCAAAACTCATCAAAGTACTGAGAATAAGTTACTGTTGAGAACTCAGCACTAAATAGGACATGTCCATCACCTCCTCCAAGACTCAAGGAACATTTCAGAAGAGGAGGTGGAAAGGATGGGGAGGAGTGCTGTGGAACACTCTCTTCTGGACAGGAAGTGGTCACTGCATTAATGACCTCACAGTAACTCTTGTTTCTTATCCAAGACCTGGACTATACTGAGCCTATCAACACTCCATCATAGATGGTGGAGAGGGACAAAAAAAGCCATCAAAGTAGAAGAGGAACTAGTTGGAAAGGAGTGCTTCAGTAGACAGGGAACAAAGGAAGGCAATAGGAAGGATTTATGATCAAAATATATTACATACATGTATGAAAATTTTCAATAAAAATTTAAATAATAAGGTTTTTTTTTGCTTCTGATTTATCACACATGCTTCTAAATGTAGTGGTTGCCCTTTCCTGTCCTCAGAACTTCTCTGTTCTAACCAGACCTGCTGTCAGTATTACTCTCTACATTTTGTCAAAGGGAAAGGAATTGGTACCAGACAGCTAAGAGAAATAAGGCCTCAAAGAGGTAGAAGGTGGAAAGGTGCCTCCCTGAAATCTTCCAATGAGCACGGAGTGTGTGCTGGGGAAAAGAACGAAGCTTTGGAAAAACAGATCTGGGTCTGACTTCCAGCCCAGGCCCTTACTGATCATAGTCGGGATATTTCATCTCTTGAATTTCAGTTCCCCATCGGCACCCAGAGAATAATTCTAGATTCACCATGAGGATAGGAAAAACCTGTCTATGAAAAGCACCAATGCATAATAGATATTTACTAAATAGGAGCAATAATTACCATGGAGATGGGTTTAATAGGAGAAAGTGATCCTGCAACAGCTGAGTGCCACAGTGCCCTCTGTGTTTGGGTGGCCGGGTCCCTTCCTGAGGCACATCTCTAGGAACTCCAAACTTGAATCTCAGCCCCCACCCACACTTCTCACTGGCCCCAGGCAAATCACTTATCTGACTCAATTGCTTCATCTGGACGGGGAGGAAAATAATATTTACCTTCCTCATAGGAATGCTGGGAGAATTAATGAATGCTTGCAAAGCACTCTGAGATCTACAGATGAAAGGCAGTATGGAATTGCAAAGTATTATTATAAATATTAGTGTTATTTTGACACATTTGCATGTGTGCATATGTGAGCAAATTTGCACCTGAGCATACGGGAGGAAAGTATGTAGCTCTCATAATGATCCTAGGAGTGTTTCTTATGTCTGGTCTATTTGTACACAATAAAACAGTTCTATCATTGAGAATTTTCCCAGAATGAAGAGCAAGTGGGACATCAAGCACAGTTGTAATAAGTCCTTTCTAGAAGCCTCTTTGACCAGTGTCATGACGCTTCTAGACAAGGCTTGACTCTGCCAAGCCCAGCAGCACAGCTCTGTGATGCCAGCTACTTGGGAGCTAAGGTAAGACCATTGCACATTAAGGTCCTGCCTGGGCTACAGTACGACTATAGAAGGTAATTTGGCTAACCTTGTCTCAAAACTTAAAAACAGTAAAACTTTTTAAATGCTGGGGATACAGCTCAGTGGTAGAGTGCACAATCCTAGGTTTAATCTTCAGCACAGAAAAAAAAAGTCTTGACTGTAATAGCTATTATACTTCTCTATGAAGTTTCTACCTCTCTCTCTTTCTCTCTCTCACAAACCAGGTTCTGTAAGCTCAGTTTATTCCCAAATTAATTGTATCCACATGCAGAAGACAGTGATAAAGTAAGATTGCAAAGAAATATCTTCTGTGTGGTGTCAGCTGGTCACCCCATCATACACCCACGCCCTTATCAGTGTCAAGACCCCTAGTGCTTGCATTCTGCCTTCTCCCCAACTCAACCCCTTCTGCACAAGGTAGTGTGAGGTAATATTATGACAGCACCATCCGAAGTCATATCATATCCTTCTTCCCAGGAGACCCAGGCTGTAGCCTGTGTTTGTTCTGAGAAACAAATGGAAGTGACCTAAGGACAAACCCCTCCTGCCTCAGGACAGCAAGGACATGGCCTTCTTCTCCCATCCCAGAACAGAGTAGCCCCTGGCTGTGAACAAGACTTATGTCTGGTCTCTGCTGTAAACCTTTGCAGTCCAGCAAGAGACAGTAACACTGATTCCAGACCCAGATCGACCAGAACACCAAGAACAGGCTGGGGAGATGGCTCAGCCAGTACGAACACTTGCTATGCCAGCAAGACCTAAGAGCAATCCACAGCACCCAGCACCCATGGCCACAGCACCCATGGCCACACACACATCTGTAACCCCAGTGCTAAGGTGGGGGTAACGATAGGAAGATTATTGGGGAGCCCCAATCAGCCCATCAAAACAAGCAAACAAAACCGGGTGAACTCCAAGTTCAGTGAGAGAATTGCTCTCAGGGAAATAGCAGTAGAATTGAACATCTTCCTCTGGCCTCCACACGAGCACTCATGAGACATACATGTATGCACACACACGTGCACATAGCACACACATGCCAAAAAAGACTATAATCCTCATAAAGAACATCCAGGAATTCCATAAACCAGGGGAGGAGTAGCAATACTAGCTTTTTAAAAAATTATTTTTAAAACCATCTTTATTGTCAATAATTAGATACATTGTATGAGCAAATTTTGTGGTGGTACCCCCATATCCTTTCTCTCTGTCCCCACCCCACTGGGGACCCTCCTCAGTGTGTATACTGGATCAGTCCACAGGGTAGGGGTTATGAATTGCACAAGAGGTAGCCAGGTTTTTTTTTTCCTCCTTAGTGTGTTGTTGCTGAAGGGCACAATGTCTCTGGATATTCTCTCCCACCATGGCAATACTAGCTTTGAGCTGTCACCCTCTCTGCTTCTGAGCTTGAGAGAACATTGAGGAATCTGGTTAACACTTTGGGGGGAAGAGTTATCATTTCCTCTAGCTAAATAGATGACCTGAAGGAAGTTCCCATAACCTGTGGCTCAGACGCTACCTCCAGAATGGCAGTTGGAATGGAAGTAAGCTGCATGAAAAAAAAAAAAAAACCAACATTTGGAATCTTCAAATCATTCTAGTGGTGCTCTGGAAGCAGCTCATGAGAGCCAGCTGTGTGCATCTTATCACAACTCTGGTCACAACACATTCAGCCACTGATGCCACCAAACCACCCAACAGTGCAAGTCAGAAAGACAGTGCTGTGATCACCGGCTAGACCCGTCCCAAGCCTGTCATCAGTCGACAGCAACAGCAGATGGGTTTATGTCATCATGGAGGCTAGAGGCCCTGCTCTGGGAGCAAATGGAAAGACTGGGAAGCACGTGATTGCAAAGGCAGGTGAACAGGGAGGAAACGGAGCATCCTTGGGGTTGTGTGGAAGTAGCCAGGGTTCTGGGTGCCTTGGAGAGGAGCAAGCAGAATGCCTACTTCAAATGCTTGCCAAAGGCAGACCTGATTACAGATACCAGTGGCGAGGAGAGGCTGCAGAGGGCTTCGCCAGCCATAAGAACTCTGGGTGTAGGCCTTTTGCTGCCCTAGCAGATTTCGTAATCTCTCCACACCTGTTTCCTTCACGATGCAATGAAGCCAGCAGTCCTCCTTCGAAGGCCTTGTGGAAAGACCCTGTGAGGTGGCTGGAAGGTACTGGCTCGGGGCCAGGTTTCTAATATGGAAAGATGGATGGAGACAGCTCTGCTCGCTTCTTAGTCTACTTCTCGAATATTGGTCACGAGTATCCACCTGGTTCTGAAACCCCACACACTCTTGACTTGCCTCCTCCTCTGCCCCTGGCTCTACTGGGTCGGTCTTCTCTACCTGTCCTTAGACCTTCCCCAGAGCCTCTTTCCCCTCCACACAGCCTCATTAAACAATCTCATCTCATCCCACGGATTCAAACGTTATCTTTATTCTGATGACTCCTAGAATTACTCCCTGTCTAGACCAGCGGTTAGGGTTGGAGTGGGAACCCTGGCCTGGCTGCACCAGCCCCACTGGGAACTAGTTAGAAATGCAAATTCCCAGGCCCCACCCAGACCTTCTTGATCCAAACCCTGGAGGTGTATTTAGCCTCAAAAACCTAGCTGGATAAATCTCTCTCTCTCTCTTTTTTGTTGTAATAAAGTTTCCAGCCTTGAGAATTTTGTTACAGCAACAAGGGATGGGCTGTCATGAGACCGCCCTCCCTTACTAAAATAAAATGACCCAGTTACATCTCTATTTGTATATCTTACAGAAATATCAAACTTAACACTTCTAATCTTAGTTAAATCCTTTCTTTCTCCCAATGTTATCAGCCCACATCTCACCCATTAGCAAATATCCTAATTCAGCAATAGAGATAGGCAATTGTGCATTGTTACTGGAACATCTCGAGCACAATTACTAGACCATGGAGACAGAAGGTTAGTGCATCGTGTGGAGTCAGTCACCTGAGCTGAACATGGGAAATTTTGTTTTCATATAGTTTTAGTTTTTGTTCAATCATGACTACAACTTAAATATGGCTTCAATGTGCTCTCCAAGGTTTCATGTGTTGAAATTCAATCCTCAGGGTGAGATTTTGTAAAGAGGAAAATGATCTCACTAGTTATTCGAGGGAGGAACTTTGGGAGGGGATTATGAGTTCCATCAGAATGGAGGCCCAAGAATTGAATACTAGTGGCTTCTTGAGAAGAAGGAGGATTAGAACACACACACACACACACACACACACACACACACACACACACACACACACACACACACACACACACACACACACACACACACACACACACACACACACACACACACACAC